>CAUYQU010104876.1:0-23515 GCA_963574635.1 Cheracebus regulus
GTAGATTAGGTCTTTTCACATAGTCCCATATTTCTTGGAGACTTTGTTCATTCCTTTTTCCCCTTTTTTCTGTCATCTTGCCTTCTTGTTTTATTTCATTGAGTTGATCTTCGACCTCTGATATGCTTTCTTCTGCTTGGTCCATTTGGCTGTTGAAACTTGTGCATGCTTCGTGAAGTTCTCGTGTTGTGTTTTTCAGCTCCATCAATTCACTTATATTCTTCTCTAAGTTGTCCATTCTCGTTAGCATTTCATTAAATCTTCTTTCAACATTCTTAGTTTCTTTGCATTGGATTAGAACATGTTCTTTTAGCTCACAGAAGTTTCTTATTATCCACCTTCTGAAGCCTGATTCTGTGAGTTCATCACACTCATTCTCCATCAGACCTTGTTCCCTTGCTAATGAGAAGCTGTGATCCCCTGTAGGAGGAGAGGCATTCTGATTTTGGTTGTTCTCAGCCTTTTTTACACTGGTTTCTTCCCATTTTTGTGGATTTATCCACCTGTCGTCTTTGTAATTGCCGACTTTCAGATTGGGTCTCTGAGTGGATGTCTGGCTTGTTGGTGATGAAGTTTTTTCTGTTTCTAAGTTTTCCTTCAGTGGACGCCCCTTCCCCACAGAGCTAGGTCTTCCCAGGTTCAGCTGTGCTTGCTGTGAAACTCTCAGTCCTCAGTGCTTTCAATTGCTGTTCTCCTTGTGGGGATGGGACCAGCCGAGCCCGACTCAAAGGGCACCCAGTCCTGTACACTCCACACCAAGAAGCTCCATGCCGGGGCACTGGCAACACAGCTGCACTGGCCAAAAGAGTCGTGCTGGCAACCTGTGTGGCTCCTCCACCGGGAATCTCCCAGTTTGTGGGCAATAAAAATTCGTCTGAAAGTGCGGCATCCACTCGCTCTCTGCGTTTTCCCTGGGAGCTACAATCCTGAGCTGCTGCTAATCTGCCATCTTGGATCTCTCTCCCTGTATTTTTTTTTTTTTAGTAGGGATGGGGTTTCACCATGTTGGCCAGGATGGTCTCAATCTCCTGATCTTGTGATCTACCTGCCTCAGCCTCCTAAAGTGTTGGGATTACAGGCATGAGCCACTGTACCTAGCCAATTATTAATTTTTAAAAGCTCAATTGATCAATCTTTCCTTTTATGATTAGTACCTTTTACTTCTTGTATTCTATTTAAGAATTTGTTGCCTTTCCCAAAGCTATAAAAATATGCTGTTTTATTCTGGAGATTGATTGTTTTAGGTTTCCTATACAGATCAAATTTTAAAGTCTCTAATTTTATATATGTTACAAAGTGAGGTTCATTTTTTTCCCTGTATAACTGCCAGAGCCTCTACTCTGGCCTTGAATTGAATATTCAAGGTCCTAAGCTTTTCTTTTAGTTCTGCAAGCTCTCCAATATATCCATAAAAGTTATGCCACCCCATGATCTCTGTAAAAACCACGGTTATTATTGTAATCAACTGCAGCTACTCCACTGGACTGCCTCAAGTCTTACTCTTCCACAGATACTCCATCCCACGCTCTTCACAGAGATCAATCTAGTAATTGTGAAGCCCTTGCTTGCTATGGTTTGCCAGGCATAAGAGGTCATCTGTTCATTCATTAAGTATACAAGTAACTCAGTCCCAGAATCCCACCTCTATATACTATGTCCCATGGACATTTTAGGTAAAAACACTATATCAGTTTTGGACCAGGCAGGAAACATAATTCCTCTCTGGTCTTTTAACTGCAGAAACTTTATAAGGATACTATTTGCAGAGGGTGGACATGGTTAAAGGGAGCAACAGTGATATTAAAATATCCAGAGACTAGCAATGGGAGAAAGATGTTGCAGTCTCTTTGCTTAGAGAGATAAGATAGATAGGTAAATGACATATAGATAGATGGCATTACTAAAGACCTGTCAAAGCTGGAATGGAATAGGGACCACCCTTTAAGAGGTGTAGTCTAGGAAGCTCACAGCCACCACAGAAAAATACCACCAAAGCAAGAAGAAAGAGGGTGAAAGCTACCTTAACTTCTGTCTCCTTCCCCTTTCTTAATTCCTGCTGCTGCATTTCATTTGCCAAACCCAATCAGGAGTCAACTGGAAACAGCAAAGATTGCAGTTCATAGAAATCAGTCTTCCATTGCACTGAACAGGAAGGAGAAAGTCTGAGAGTGGATCTGGAGGAATGGCCAAATAGAGAATGAACAGCACATATTGTGAAACAAAATCAAAATAGACCTAGCAAGGTAATGTTGGAAACAGTAAAAATAATCAACACCTAAGAAAACTTGTCAATAAAAATTATAAACTATAGAAACATATCCAGATGTAGAATGAACAAGTGAGTGGAAAGAATCTAAAATAATAAATATAGATGCTAACAATTCAGAAACTACAAATGTAGGAATTTCCAGTGATGAACAGAAATGGTGGCTGTATGTTCCTCTCTTTTATCTACAGTTCCTGGCACATTATAGCCCTCTGATAGAAATGGATGGATGGATGGATTAATAAATACAAAAAAATTGAAAGAGCAAAGGAAACCAAAATCAATAATGACATTAATTTTTTGAACAAAAAGCAAAACAAACCAATACTAAAAGCAAAAACACTCTTCTGAATTATTTGAAATGAAAAATGTAAATCAATTTTAAAGCAACAAAAATCAAGCCAGCCTTGGATTCTTCTGCTGCAACAATGCCTTTCACATTTTCTAATATAGAACTTCCAAAAAAAATTAGTTTCACCTAAGAATTTGGAACCAACTCAACTCATTATTCATATTCATTCTCTAAAAGAAAACGTAGAATTCTTCTACAACAAATTATGATGATTCCTCATGACACTGGCATTACTGATAAACATATGTCCTATTGCTTTGTTTTCTTCTCTGCACTGACAATAACTTTGTTTCTATGCCAAATTATAATGTCATATTTTTGAAAGCACTTTAAGCAGCAATAAAACTCAACATGTATTGCATCAATGATCCAGGACACTCAATTAAAGTGATGACAGTATAAATAACGGACAAAGTACGTGCATGGGTAGGCAATTGACCACTATGGTTTGAGTGCCCTCTGGCTGACAATGATTGTAAGACACACCAATTATAGGACATGTCTCAATTACCAAGCTGTTAAAGTATGAAACAAGAGTTTCTTGCCATGTTTATCCACAAAATATGGCATATTGAACCTTAGCAATTACATGAGCAAAGTTTTGCTACTGAAAAGCTCACAGGAGCATAAGAAAAAACCTGACTACATGTGATTCAGAGGAAATAATCGTGAATATTATTGACACAAAAAACAAAAACAGTGAGAGTCTCTCAGAACTGCATGATAAAATAATTAAGAATTTAAAAGATTAGGGGAATAACAAAAAGTTAAAACCAAGAAAGCCAAAATTTTGCCATCGCTAAAAGGCAGTTCAAAATATTATCTCTTTATCTGAGTTTAACTTTACATGGAGTTAGGACATTTTTTGAAATCCTTTATTGTGATCATTCACGGAATTTTTAAAAATGTGCATGCTAGTGGTTGTCTGTAGTCCCAGATACTCCGGAGTCTGAGACAGGAGAATCACTTGAACCTGGGAAGTGGAGGTTACAGTGAGCCAAGATCATGCCACTGCACTCCAGCATGGGTGACAGAGCGAAACTCTGTCTCAAAAAAACAAAACAAAAAAAAACAACAGCAAGAAAAAAACATGTGTACATTACAAGTTTTAAAAAGCAAAAGAAGGCTGGATGTGGTGGCTCATGCTTGAATTCCAGAACTTTGGGAGGCCAAGGTTGGAGCATTGCTTGAGCCCAGGAGTTCAAGACCAACTAGGGCAACATAGCAAGACACAATCTCTACACACACACACACACACACACACACACACACACACACACACACATTTAAGTTCGCATATGTGTATTAAAGCAAAGGAAACAGAATAACCCTTAAAAACAGACATAAAAAAGAAAAAAGAAGACAAACCTAAAAATGTACAAAGCACAAAATAGAATAACCAAAAGTAGAGCTGGTCTACAGTTATCACCATAAATGTTATGGATTCACTTATTCAGCAGCGTTTAGTCAGTACCTCATCTAGGCCAGGTACTGTTTCAGCCACTAACGGTACAGCAGTCTCTTTTCCTGTGGAACTTACACACTTGTCAGAAGAGACTAATAATTAACAAATCAAAAGAGGCTGTACATAAGATAAATGCTACACAGGAAAAAAATGATAATAAAGTAAGGTGAATAGGAAGTGCCTGGTGAAGGGCGTGCCGTGTGGCTGTGGTGTAGCCTGTACTGTGACCAGGTGAAGGGTGTGCCGTGTGGCTGTGGTGTAGCCTGTACTGTGGCCAGGGTGAGCAACCCTGAAGCAGATGAGGGAATGAGCAGGTTTCTGAGGGTAATCTACATTTCTCCATTAAAGACAGAGTCTCATTTTGGATTTTAAAATCTTGAAATATGTTGCCAGGAGTAAAAATCTTAAAGCTTAAGTGGAGAGAAAAAATATATAATTAAAGATTCGAACAAATATGCCAAACATGCTGGGAGAGAAAGCAGAGGCAGTAATGTTAACATTCACAGAGAGCAAGTGTTTTAGGCTGAAGGTATTCAATAAACAAAGTTCTTTCTGTGATAAAATATAAATAGTAAAAATATATTGTTATTGAATCAGTGCCCTAAAATAATATAATATCTTGTAAATATAAAAAACTGAACTATAAGGAACATGAGAAGAAATCAACTGATGTGCCAAAGTAGGAATACATTTGAAATTGACTGTGTTAAGTCTTTATACATAAAGATCAAGATAAAAGTATAAGAGAACATTCCATGTAGAGGAATTAAGATATTGTGTTGAAATACATGGCACATGTAGTATACTATAGCTAAATTATAAGTTTCCTAGGGATGACTCATTGATGATGAAACCATAAAGGTTAGCTGAACCCAGTTTTCCATTTGAGTCAAGCTAAAGAATTTCATCATGCTGCTAAGAGAGTATCAACATAATCACATTTGTATTTTAGAAAGATCATATAGGGGAATATACTGGAAAATGTGAGATTTTAGGCCAAGTGGTATGTTGGTAAGAGGCTATTTTAAAAGTTTACATGTGATGATGAGGATCTGGATTAGAAGAGTGGCCACAAATATGGAGAAAAAAAATGGCAAATTATGAATGAAAGCAGTGGGAGTTTGTGAAGGATTGGCTGTAAAATAGATGGAAGTGGGTATAGTCAAGAGTTATGCATAGGGCAACTGGATGAGTGATGATACAATGAACATCATCCATAGAACATAGTATCCAAGGGACTTCCATTTCCAGTTGTGGCATCACTTTACTGCTGAGAATAATTTATCTAACAAAATACTTAGATAAACTATTTTTTAAATTGATAACCTGAGGCTCAGTATGGTGGCTCACACCTATAACCTCAGCACTTTGAGAGGCCAAGACGGGCAGATCATGAGGTCAAGAGTTCAAGATCAGCCTGACCGAAATGGTGAAAGCTTATCTCTACTAAAAGTACAAAAATTAGATGGGCGTGGTGGTGCGCATCTGTAATCCCAGCTACTCAGAAGGCTGAGGCAGGAGAATCATTCGAACCCAGGAGGTAGAGGTTGCAGTGAGCTGAGATTGTACCACTGCACTCCAGCCTGGGTGACAGAACAAGACTCCATCTCAAATTAGATAGATAGATAGATAGATAGATAGATAGATAGATAGATAGATAGATAACCTAAAAAGCTAATAGAAACAAACAGGCCAAAATCTAAGGGAAAACAAAAGCTTAATTTGGCTTTGTGTCCCCAACCAAATCTCACCTTGAATTGTAGCTCCCATCATCCCCATGTGTTGTGGAAGGGACCTGGGGGGAGGTAATTAAATCACGGGGGCAGGTCTTTCCCATGCTGTTCTGGTGGTAGTGAATGTCTCACAAGATCTGATGGTTTTGTAAAGTGAGTTCCCCTGCATAAGCTCTCTTGCCTGCTACCATGTAAGAAGTGACTTTGGTCCTCCTCAGCCATGTGAAACTGTGAGTCAATTAAATCTCTTTCCTTTATAAATCACCCAGTCTCAGATACATCTTTATTAGCAGCGTGAGAGCAGGCTAATACACTTGGAGAGGTAAACAGGGCACACAGTGCCAAAGTCCTTTTGACCTGAAGAGATTTACAAATTCCTACAAACTTAAACTTTGAATTTGGTGGACTAATATGGCCCTGAGTCTACCCAGGTAGTGAGAATGATAGATGGTATGCCCCACCATACACCAGAACCCCTAAGGGCTCTACCCTTAGGATAACGATGAATCAGAGATAAATCCATACACACTCACAGACATCCCCAAGGAATACAACAAAGTCATCTTGTTGTTAAGTGGGTAGGAAAAGAAAAAGAGAGAAAAAACCTGTCTGAGAGGTTATGGCTATTGGAAGGCCTCTATGAGATTTGCAGCCCTGCTTTGCATTGTCTGGGATTATAGGTGCCTACCACCACACCCAGCTAATTTTTGTATTTTTAGTAGAGACAGGGTTTCACCATGTTGGCCAGGCTGGTCTCGAACTCCTGACCACAGGTGATCTGCCTGCCTCAGCCTCCCAAAGGGTTGGGATTCCAGGCCTGAGCCACCGCTTCTGGCCATTCATGATTTTTTAAACAAACACTTATTAAAGCAAGAACAGAAGGTAACTTTTTGATTAAGAGTATCTAGGGGGGAAAGAAGCTATAAAAAATAATCAGATTTTATAATAACACACCAAAAGCTTTTGCTGTGGCATCTACCACTACCTCTATTCATCATTGTGTTGGAGGGCTGAATTAGCCTAGACAGGCAAGAACAATGTATTAAAAGTATAAAGTTGGAGAGGAAGGAGGATAGCTGTTTCTGTAACAGATTATCAAATTGTGGACATAGACAACATCAGGCTAGTATAGCTGGAGCAGAGTAAGCATCGCAGAAAGTCATAGAAGATAAGTCAGAGAGGGACTGGAATTCAGACCACGGTGGCCTTTGGAGGGCATTGCAAGGACTTTGACTCTTACTGAGAGAGAGGTTGAAGCCATGGAGAGTTTTGATGAGGGGAGTGGATGAAGTGACTTAACATTTTAAAAGTATTACTTTGGATGCTTTTTTTAGAATAGACTGAAAGGAGCTATGGGCAGAATCACGGAGACCAATTGGGAGACACAAGAGGGATGACAGTGGCTTGTACAGGGTGATAGTGGTGACAGAAGTGAGAAGTGGATGGAGTCTATGTATATTATGAGGCTAGAGTCAACAGGATTGCTGATGGATTCAATACAGGGTGTGAGAGAAAGAGGAATTAAGAATGACCCCGAGGTTTTTGGGGCTGAGCAGCAGCAATAATGCAGCTGCCATTGATGAAGGTGAATCAGGCTGGGGCTGGAGGAGGTTTGCATGAGGATCAGGAGCTCAGTCTGGAATGAGTTCGCCTTGAGAAGCCCAACCAACATCAAATGAAGCGGTTGGAAGGCAGTCAGCTATGTAAGTCTAGACTTCAGGAACAGCACTAGACAGTAGACTTAAATTTGGGAATTATCCACCTAAAGTTGGATTTAAAATCCTAAAACTGAATGAGATCTCCAAAGATAGTGAGAGAAGAAATCTAAAAGCTGAGTCCTGGGACACTCCAATGTGTAGAAAAAACTAGGAGAACCTGAGCCAGCTGGGTGGGTTTGGGTGGGGTGCAGTGTGCAGAAATTAGCCTTCTTCATCTTGAGCCATGATCTTTCACTCTAGCTCTTTCCAAGGGAGCGAACCCTGTCTCAGGACCAGTGTCTGTTTGGCTAAGTGAATGCTGCTGCACCATCTGACTACTGACAGTGCCTCTCAACATGCTGCCCTAAGGATGAGAGAACCACAGGATGTCCAGTTTGGTTCAACATATTAATCCTAGTATTACTTAGTGACACAATGTCTACTGATGATTCCCCTTGCCTTCCTAAGGGTTGTTTTCTCACTGCCTTTTACCTCTTCAGGAATCTGATTTGCTGGTAATAGGAAGAGGAACCAATACTGCAGAGACCTAACCTCTTTTCCTCTGGATCTCTTAATCAAATATCCCCTCTGTTTGTTTCTTCACCTACTTCAGTGAACAGGTTCTGTAATGACATGGAGTCTGGAGAAGACTTCCCAGGGACTTAACAACTAACATTCATTTTCCTAATTCAGGAGTCTCAGGGCCGTACTTCCACCTGTTAGTTTAAATGAAGATGTCTTTACAAGGTATGGTATTAACATTTTTCGACTTCTATTCTATCAGTGTCAAGACACTTCTATTTCCTAATAGGAGTAGGAAGATATGCTGCAGTTGGAAGTGTTAATGATAGAGTTTTCACTTTATACTATGACCACTTGGGGTTCCTACATAAGCTGACTCCAGGTCGCTTTGAAGCTAGTGGACCACCTGCAGCCTTTGGACATCTTAGAAGTCTTTTTGGACAGGTCAGTATACAATGCATTGAAACAATTCGCCTTATTTTAAGAATAGATGCCACATTCAATACACAGAATAATGGGAAAGTATTTTCATTGGGACAAATTCATTAATGCAGTTTGCTCTATTTAACAAAGGGAAAAACCCCTATGTGCCACCAACGTCTCCAAATCTTGTTCCAAGTCCCATATGGGGCTATATAGCTTCAGTTCCACCTAGAATACATTCACGCAAATATCTTCACAGCAGAACACCACTAGACATTCTAAGCTAGAACCATTACTCCCAGCCCAGGCCAAGGTAGGGTTGATTCTCTACCTCCTAAGGTTGGCCCTGAAGAAACATGGGTTGTGAGGCCAGGCACCATGGCGCATACCTGTAATCCTAGCACTGTGGGAGGCCGAGGTGGGTAGATTGCTAGAGCCCAGGAGTTGGAGACTAGCCTGGGCAATGAGGTGAAACCCCATCTCTACAAAAGAATACAAAAATTAGCCTGGTGTGGTGCCATTCGTCTGTAGTCCCAGCTTCTCGGGAGGCTGAGGTGAGAGGATCACTTGAACCTGGGAAGTTGAGGCTGAAGTGAGCTGTGATCATGCCATTGAACTCCAGCCAGGGCAACAGAGTAAGACCCTGCCTCAAAAAAAAAAAAAAAAAAAAAAAGAACATGAGCTGTGGTCTACCTTTCTTCTTTCCTATTAACCTTGCCCCCTGGTTTCTTCTTTTTCTAATGACAACATAAAAAGGAGTTCTCTTCTTTACAGATGACACTTAATACAGGTTTTTATAATAGTTTAATGTGTAATATGCTACTTGTGAAAATAGTTCATCCTTGGGCACCAGTTATAAAAATGGACACTCTCAAACCATCAATAAATTATCAAATATTTTTGACTGGGGTTAGTAAAACCTGCCCATTGACTTAAAGGAAATGGAACAAAGGATGAATCTGGTTTTAAAAGATCATTCCAATTACCAGGCCAAAACTGCAGTTAAGGGGATGGTGTGTTAGCTTCCCCTGTCTGAGACATGTATAGAGAATGAGTGTTGGAACTTCCATGGGAGAGTTAAGATACCACCATGTGACTCCCTGTGTCTTTGCTCAAGTCTGGGGTGTGAATTCCACATTTATACAAAGTGAATGATGTGAGCAAGAGGGTAGAACCATCCAAAAAAAAAAAGGCGTTTACCTCAATTTTTCACCAATTTCACAATTTGTAGGGAGTGTCTTAGTTCCCTTATGTGAAAATTTAGATTATTAAAAGAAAAAAAACCTACAAGAGTTTGTATACTCAGGACAAGTTTGAGGAAGCCATACTCAACAACATAACTTCCCTCTCCACAAACAAACTATGCATGCATTCTCTCTGGATAAAATAATCACTAGCTCTTATTACAGTGTTGGAGCTCTTAATTTTTATAACAACTATTTATTCCTATTTCACTTATGAGGAAAGTGAGGCACAGAGAGGCTGGTTAGTTACTGGAATTAGACATCTATCCCAGGGAACGGGCCCCACTGGGGCCTGTGCTCTGAGACAGCCTGCTGCCTTTCACTGGGCTTGCATACACTTTCCCTAGGATATGCTTGCCACTCCCAGACTACAATGTCATACAGAATTATAAAAGTTTTTAGCCATTTCAGTGATTTTCAAGAGTCCTCAAGCCATTTGGTTCAGTCCCACATTTATTTTTCTGGCATCTATTTCCCATTTCTCCTCAGTGCATTCCCAAAATTCAGTAACTAGGAAAAAAGGCATGACAGAAGATGAGTTTTGGAGACACTATGGGATGGATGTGTCCCCAGCCAGTCTGCACAATCTATCACCCACACCTTGTCTCATAGCAACAAAGTCAACTCCAACATCCCCTTTCGGGATGGTCCTACCTCTCTTCTCTCCCCTAAAGGTTCCCCAAACAGGATAGGGTCAGGATTGGAGAAAGGTGTGTTGAAAAGAAAGCCCTGTGGATCAGAAATCTAGGCCAGAAGTGCCGGGGTAGACTGCAGGGGGAGGTCTGTGAGTCAGGAGAGGAGAACGGCATATGCTGCCAGTTTGGAGACTCTGAAAGCAGCTGTCCAGAGTCTCTAGCATGAGATCGGGAGCAGTAAGTGAGGACAGGGATTTCACAGGCCTTTTCCTAAAAAAAACTCCAAATAAGAACCCAGTTCTAAAATCTGCATCTCCAGGCTCCTCACACACACACACACACAGTGTGAGTCAAGTTTCCGCGCACCCTTTTGCTCCAACCATCCACGAAGGGCACAGGAATCTTACACCAAATCTTATTCATCAGAACTTCCATTCCTCCTTAACAGGAAAATACATCTTCGCTTGCACACACATGGATATTCCACCAGAACATGTTGACGTATTTCCTCAATTGATAAGTAAACCAGTATTGTTTTAATGTGAACTGGAAATAAATCTGTGACTTGGGTTTTGTCACAATGGAAGTATAAAGTAGTTTAAATATAGTATTATCTTTTCTCCGGTTCTAGCCTCCAGATATGGGCTTTGAGACTGCACTTGCCCCACAGCACACCACCTTAGATGAAATAATCTTTTTCGCGTATGTACCTGAGAACGAACCCCAGGAAACGATCTACAGCAAGAAGTTCACCAATATACACTATGGAAAAGTGATCCACTCCGGGTAGTGATTTGCATTTATTTAGATGGCATATTGGTTTCTGGAATCTACTTTTTAAATTTTTTTGAGATAGAGTCTTGCTCTGTCATCCAGACTGGAGTGCAGTAGAGCGATGACAGCTCACTGCAGCCTCAACCTCCTGGGCTCAAGCAATCCTCTGGCCTCAGCCTCCAGAATAGCTGGCACTACAGGCACACACCACCACGCCCGCCTAAGTTTTGTGTTTTTTTGTAGAGCTAGGGTTTCACCATGTTGCCCAGGCTGGTCTCGAACTCCTGGGCTCAAGGGATTCACCACCTCAGCTTCCCAAACTGCTGAGGTTACAGGTATGAGCCACCACACCTGGCCAATAGAATCTAAATTTTTTGATCTACTTTTTAAAATAATTTTCTTGGCCAAATAGGGTAAGTCTTTTTTGACAGCCCACAAGGCCAAATACATTTTTAGACTCCAAGATGTCTTGCATGATGCCCCAATTTTAGAAACCTAGGACCATTTATATCAGTGCCATCAGGCCAAGCTATAGAAATATATATCTCTTGAGTATCAAAAATATTCTGGACTACAGTGGATACTCCCTGTCCACAGAGTTTACTCACATGACAACTCCTGTACGTCCTAGAGACCAACATATCTAATGTAGTGGAAGCTATTTTTTATGAAATATTGCATGGCGCAATATACAGAATTCTCAGACATGCTTACTTCTAACATCTCAATAAGGGTCAATAGCCCTTAAAGCTACCTTTAAGGCCTAATAACTCTTATTCAGAATATAAATTCTGGCTGGGTGCCATGGCTCACACCTGTAATCCCAGCTCTTTGGGAGGCCGAGGTTGGCAGATCCATTGAGGCCAGGAGTTAGAGACTAGCCTGGCCAACATGACAAAATCCCGTCTCTACTAAAAATAAAAAAAAAAAATCAGCCAGGTGTGGTGGCTCACATCTATAATCCCGGCTACCGGGAAGGCTGAGGCACAATAATTGCTTGAATCCAGGAGGCTGAAGTTGCAGTGAGCCAAGATTGCTCCATTGTGCTCCAGCCTGGTTGACAGAATGAGACTCTGTCTCCAAAAAAAAAAAAAAAAAAAAAAAGAATTCTATAACACCCAAATCTACCAACTAAAAAAGAAATAATTTCAACAATTTCAGAATACCAGAAACTCACTGCTATGGTCTAAATATCCATTTTCCCCAAAAATTCACATGTAGAAATCCTAACCCTCAAGGTGATAGGTGACTAGGTCATGAAGACTCTGCCCTCATGAATGGAATTAGTGCCCTTAAAAAAGAGACCCCAGAGAGCTAGCTAGGCCCTTCCACCACTGGAAGGACTGAAGGACAGAGCCAGCTAGGCCCTTCTACCATCGAAGGACACACATAGAAGACACCACCTATAAACCAGAAAGTGGACCCTCACCAGATACCAAATCTGCTGGCACCTTGATCTCAGACTTTTCAGCCTCTAGAGCTGTGAGAATAAATTTCTGCTGTTTATAGACTACCTGGTTTATGGTATTTTGTTATAGCAGCCCAAATAGACTAAGATACTCACCTTGTCTCAAAGTGGTAGACTCTATTCTTATACCAGGTTGGAATCTGTATATTATAGGTGTTTGGGGCTGTCAATACTCATCTTGTCCCACAGCTAATAATACCTTGCACCGTGAGACAGCTCACTCCGAAGTGGAGGGGAACGTGGGAATCAGACCTAATATAATAAACATCAGCAGTATTTTTTTCTCATGAGGATTGTATAAATTTGTCTCTAACAAAAGTGTCAGTGATCTCTAGAATTATTTTTTGCGCTAGGTGGATCTTGTATGTGTGATATTCCAGATCAGTTAGTTTGTGTTTATGTAGGTGTTTTTCTATAGAAAATCTACAGAACCACTTTTCAATCTTTTAATATTAATATGATTAATATTATCCCAATGTTAATATTAATTTCTTATGTTCTAATTATTTTTAAAAGCATATGCTCATTTTCTTAAGGATCAGAATATTTAAAAACCAGAAGAGCACAATCTATAGTAAGATTCATTACCTTTACTCTGTTTGCACAGAAACTAGGGAATGGGTAGCTTCAAGGTAGGAAATAGACCTGGAGCAGGTGAAGAGTTTGGGAGCCCAGTGTTCTCAAGCCTGCAGGAGGCCAAAGGCAGTTATTCAGGTAGTCAGGGCGAAAGGCAGAGTGAGCCATTCCCTTACTCCACCAATCACCATTTAACACTGATGACCAGTAGGGCACTGTGGTGGGTGCTGCAACAGAGTGGTGAGCATGACATTCAAGCACCTCATTCCATGACCTTATACTCTAGCCCAGGAGACAAATATGTGATTACAGTTGACTAAGTCTGCAAAAGGGGCATATACAGCATCGAGAGATTATTTTCCTGGGGCTGGAGCCCTTGTTTGGAGAATCCTAGGTTTCTCCTGGAATAACACCGAACTTCCTGGCTGGAACTCAGAAAGCCCCACTGACCTGGCTCCACTCTCTCAAGTGACCTCTCTGTTTTGTTCCTTGCAGTGAAGTCACGCTGGTTTAACTTTGGTTTCTGTAACACATCCTGCTCCTTTTGGCCTGAAGGCCTTTGAACATGCTGTTCCTCTTAGCCTGGAACCTTCCCCCAGCCACCACTCTCTTCCTTCATCCTTGTTCTTCTGGTCTTTTCTTAAGCCTCCGAGTTTGGGTGAAAGAAGAGAGGTGAGGTAAAGGGGCAAGAAGTCCTCCTGTTGGAGACTTCCAGAGTCTTTGGCATGGGCAATGCCACTCTTGCCACTAGTGACAACTATCCCCACCCAGCCAGCCCCTGGAATTCTATCATGGGGTTGGGGTCCCGTCGCCCTCTCAGCAGTCCTTCTGGGCAGCATTTTTTTTCTTTCCTGCCTCCCCTCCACCCCACACAACCCTTGTTTCCCAGAGATAAGCATTGTCTTGGATTTTATGTTAGCATCTTTTAAAGCTTTGCTTTAGAGCTTTAACACTAGTTTTGCAAAATGTATGACTTGCCTTTTTCAACATTATGCTTTTGAAATTACTCCATATTGATATGTGATCTGTAATTCAATCACATAAATACACTACAATTTATGTAGCTATTCTCCTATATTGTCTTGGAATCATGTTAAATTCTTTCCTTCTTTCCTTCCTCCCTCCCTCTTTCCCATCCTCCCTCCCTCTCTTCTTCCTTCCTTCCTTCCTCTTTTTCTCTCTTTCTTTTTTTCTTTCCTTTCTTTCAACAGGGTCTCCCTCTGTCACCCAGGCTGGAGTGCAGTGGTGCAATCATGACTCACTGCAGCTTTGACCTCCCTGGCTCAAGTGATCCTTCCACCTCAGCCTCCTGAGTTTCTGGGACTACAGGCACACACATGCCACCACGCCCAGCTAGTTTTTGTAATTTTGTGGGATTTTTTTTGTAGAGATGGGATTTTGCCATGTTGTCCAAGCTGATCTTGAACTCCTGGGCTCAAATCATCTTCCCACTGTGGCTGCCCAAAGTGCTTAGATTACAGGTGTGAGCCACCCCACCCAGCTTCTCAATTTTACCTATATAGAATTGATGTGTCTAGTGTAAACTGAGAATCCAGTTTTTCTTTTTTTTTTTTTTTTTTTAAGCTGGGTAATCTATTGTCAATACAAGCCCCTCCTTTCCCCCACTAATCTGCAGCACTGCCCTGTGATATATCCTAGTCCCATATATGCATTGGTCTGTTCCTGTCCTCTCTTCTATTTTACTGGTGTATTTGTCTTCTCTGTTACACACTGACTAAATGACTCTAATTATGAAACTTGTATGAATAACCCCCTCCCCCTGCCTTTCCTTGGCTTTCAGTCTTCCATTTATATGTTAGACTCAGCTTGTTGAATTCCATTAAGAAAAATTAAAACCCTAGAACCTGATAATAGAAATTACCTCTTGCAACCATATTCTGCCATATATCACTGTTAGATAGATCTTGGGTGGGAATTTCATGCTCTTCCCCTGGCAGTAAGATAATTCTTAGTTCTCTTAGAATTTTAGGATAAAGACAGCTTCCTGATTCTTCCTAAGGGGTGGAAGTTATTATTTTCATCCCTTCCTCCTCGTGACATGTCTTTCCCTGGGCCCTGTGGGTGAGTGTACCTTTACTTCTTCCCTGGCAGTAGGTAAAAGCTTGTGCTTTATAAGGGGAAAAGGGTAAGGGAAGGAAGGAGGACTTCTGTGCCAGAACCCTCCTGATGCCCCCCTAACCCTCAGCCACTGATCAGCTCTTTTGAGGCCTGTGTGCAAAAGCATCTAATGCCCAATCTCCTGTGATTTAAGCCTTTTGCTTCCTATGAAAGAAGGTTCAGGGAAGTAGGTGATGCTTCAGGCCTGTTTCCTCCCAACCTCTGATCCCCACAAACTACGTGCACCTCCACTGGGGGCTGTCTGGCCTATTGCTCTGCCTCAGTCTTTGCCATGCCTTCAGGGGAAGCCGGTGGAGTTTGCAAGTGAGTGCAGATTGACATTTGTCAGGCGCCCAAGCACTTCCAGACTCACATACTAGCACACAGCTGGCCTTTGGCCGTTTTCTACAACTTCAGCTAAGTGTTGTGGCCAGCACTGTTTCTCCTTCCCATGCTCTTCCATAGGTGACACTGTCCTGGTGTTCAGTCTCTCCTTGGAATGGCTTATTGCTCTGGATTTCAGGTTAGTTGGTTAACTCGTGACCTTAGTTCTCTGACGAGCTAGAGAAAACTCATGACTTTATCTACTTTTTGTTTTGTTTTCTTGTTCGATTGCATCTTTCTACATCTAAAGCAAAACCAGAAGTCTTATGATTGCCTTTGTAATCTTATATTTTTCAAATTTGCTAAATTCTTTTAATAATTCTAGTGCTTTTGCTGCATATTCTCTTGGGTTTTGGAGTAGAGGTAAATTTTTAAATTTTTTTACGTTTCAATAGCTTTAAGGGTACAAGTGAATTTTGGTTACATGGGTAAATTGTGCAGTGGTAAAGTCTGGATTTTTGATGTTCCCATCACCCAGTAGTGTACATTGTACCCAGTAGGTAGTTTTCCCTCTCTCATGCCTTCCACCTTTCCTTCTTTTGAGTCTCTAATATCCCCTATACCCCTCTGTATTCGTTCGCATACCCATAGCTTAGCTGCTACTTATAAGTTAGAATATGCAGTATTTGGTTTTCTGTCCCTAAGTTACTTCACTGAAGTTAATGGCCTTCAGTTCAAAAGACATTATTTCATTATTTTGTATGGCTGAATAGTATTTCATGGTATATATACATACCACCTCTTCTTTATCCACTCATCAGCTGATGGCACTTTGGTTGATGCCATGTCTTTGTGATTGTGAATTATGCTACAATAAGCATACATATTCAGGTGTTTTTTTTTTTTTTTTTAAATAATGACTTCTTTTCCTTTGGGTAGATACCCAGTAGTGGCATTGCTGGATCAAATGGTAAATCTATTTTTAATTCTTTGAGAAATTTCCATACTGTATAAATATTTTTAAGTAGATAATCATATTACCTGCCAGTACAATTGATCCTTGAACAACACGGGTTTGAACTGTGCAGGTCCACTTATACATGGAATGTTTTCTGCCTCTGCCACCCCTGAGTCAGTAAGACCACCTCAGCCGACTCAGTGTGATGATGACCAGGATGGAGGCCTTTATGATGGTCCATTCCACGTAAGAAATAATATTTTCCCTTTCTTATGATTTTCTTAATAATATTTTTTCCTGTAGCTTACTTTATTATAAGAATATGTTGTGTAAGACATACAACATATAAAATAAGTGTTAATTAACTGTTTGTATTATTGGTAAGACTTCCGGTCAACAATAGCCTACTTGTAGTTAAGTGTGGGGGGAGTTAAAAGTAATATGTAAATTTTCCTCTGCACAGGGGCTTGGCCTCCCTAACCTCTGCATTGTTCAAGGGTCAACTATAATTTGTTTTGTTTTTTCCTTAACATTTCTTAGCCTATTATAGCTTTTTCCTGTTATAGTGACTAGGACTTCTAATACTTTGTTAAATCGAAGATAATGGAATTATTGTTGTTCCTGACTTTAAATATATTTATATTTTTAAGCATTTCATAGTTTTTTTTTTTTAACACTTTATCATTTAAAGAAATTTATCTATTTTTCTAGTTTAAGAGATTTGGTGTTTGGGGTTTAAAATTATTGTTTCTCCTGTATCTATTGAGCTTATCTATAGAATTTTTTCCTTTAACTTTTTATTTAACATTGTGAATTTAATGTTGAACCAACTTTAAAGTCCTGGAATATACCTATCTTTGTCATTGTGTATTATCTATTTTCATACATTTCTGGACTCCATTTGCTAATATTTAGGATTTAAACATCTATGTTCATGTGGGAAGTTTGCCTGTAATTTTTCTTTCTCATATTGTCCTTCTGTGGTTGTGTTAACAAGATTATACTAGATTTATAAACAATTTTTTTTTTTATTTTCTGGAAGAGTTTAAGACTGGAATATTTTTTCCTTGAAAATTTGTTTTTTGAAATTGTTTGAAGTTTACTTTATGGCCTAGGACTAGGCCATTCATTATGATCAATTTTAGTAAATATTTTGTATGGGAGGCAAAATTTTACATCTATCCCCTTGGAGTTTTTTGGCTGAGCCTGAGAATTAAACTGACATAAGACAGATTAACAGGAGAAGAGCATACATTTATTTAATGAAGTTTTATGTGACATGGGAGCCCTCCTAAAGAAATGAAGACCCCCAAAGAAGCAGTTAGAGTTGAACACGAATATACTGTGTTGAATAAAAAGTAGTAAGTTGTGAAAATGTGACAAGGCTAGGGGGCTTGGGCTAGGGTAGTTAATTGTGGAGAAGTGGCTAGGGAGATAAGAGTTAGTTTAACAAGGTCTGTTTGTACAGATTTCGCTTGGCTTTGGCCCCCGGCTCTAATAATAAAAACAATGTCCTTCTCCAGGTGCCAAGAGGACACCTTCTATATGGGAGTTTTATCTCCTGCCTTTAGGTAGGTCAGTGTCCTTCCTGCATTTGCTGTTTTTTTTTTTAATTTTTTTAAGTGACTTTAACTCAATCAATAGGCTAGAGGAGATGTTTTGGGGTGTTGTGTTCTGAATGTCTTCCTATTGCATGCAATATTAATATTTATTTGTTAGATTAATCCTGTTCTTTGTGATATTGCAATTTTCTATATCCTTAATGATTTTTTTCTGCTTGATCTATCAATTATTGAGAGAGTTGCATTAAACTTTCCTACTGTGTACATTGATTTGTCCATTTTTAAATTATAGTTGTGTCAATTTTGCCTTGTATATTTTGAGATCATTATTAGGTACGTGTAAGTTTAGAATAGTCACATCCTCATGATCAGCTGAACATTTTATTGGTATTAATGACTGTTTTCATCATTATAATGCTTTTTGTATTACAGTACCTTTTTAATAATGCTTTTTTCAACTATTTTAAAGTGTACCATTCTGTATCATGAAATTCATTCACATTGTTGTACAGCCATCATCACCATCAATCTCTAGAATTTTTCATCTTCTGAAACTCTATACCCATTAAATAATGACTCCTCATTTCCATCTCCCACTGGCAACCACCATTCTACTTTTTGTCTTTATGAATTTGACTACTCCAGGTACCTTCTATAAGTGGAATCATAGTATTTGTCCTTTAGTGACAGTTTTATTTCACTTAGCATAATGTCAAGGTTTATGCATGTTGTAGCATGTAACAGGATTTCCTTCTTTTTGAAGGCTGAGTGAAATGCCATTTTATATATGTCTGTATATATATATTCCACATTTTGTTTTTCCATTCATCTATTGATGAACATTTGGGATGCTTCCACCATTTGGGTAGTATAAATAATGATGCTATATACCTGGGTATACAAATATTGTTTCAGTCCCTGTTTCAGATCTTTTTAGCATATACCTAGAAGTAGAATTGCTGCATCATATAATTCTATGTTTAATATTTTGAGGATAAAGTGCAACAAAATATATATAGTCAAAAAATTAAAAATAAAAAAATATATTTTGAGGAAACACTATACCATATTCCACAGCTGTGCCACTTTACAGTCCCACCAGTGATGTACAGCTGTTCAGATTTCTCCATATCCTGGCCAATACTTCTTATTTTCTCTGTTGTTTTTTTTTTAATAGCCATCCTAATGGGTGTGAGATGGTATCTCACTTTGGTTTTGACTTCCATTTCCTTAATGATTTGTGATGTTGCTCATCTTTTCACATGCTTATTGGCCACCCATGTGTCTTCTTTGTAGAAATGCCTATTCAAATCGGGCATTTTTTGTTACAAGTTTCAATTTTTGTTTGTAGATTTTTTTGTTATTAATATATAGCACCAGCCTTTTTTGGATAGTATTTTCACAGTATATTATTTTAATCCTTTGACTTTCACCTGCTTTATATATGTCATAAAAGACATAAGTGAATTTTATGGTTTTAGCCAATTTAGCAATTTCTGTCCTTCGGTTGGAGAGTTTAGTTCAACTGCATTTATTAATTTTACTGATATAATTGTCTTCATTCCTACCCCTTCTTTTGTTCTATTTGTCCCACTTTTTCTGTGTTTCATTTTTGTCTTCTCTTTTTGCTTACCTTATTTTAAGGTTCTTTTCTCTCCTCTTTTCATTCGTTTCTTCTTCTACTTGATTGGGACTTTTACACCTTGTTTTATTTTGCTTTTTAGTGTTATCCAAGATTTTTACATGTGTGTTAGCTTGAAAGTCTAAAGTTAATTGATAACTTTATCTCTTTCCCACTCCATATGAAATCATTAAACTCTAGGTGTCTAGTCAGTATCCACCCTTTATATTTCTCAAGAATGAGTCCAATTCCAGTCCCTGTATTCCTCAAACCTCAGAAGACGTATTACAGCTTCTACATTGGGCTCCTTGAAGTCCCTCTTGGCTTTTTGTGGGAGAGAAGCACTTCTCTTTCTCCAATGTAAGGTGGCATAGAGAGGTGAGATGCACAACACAGCATTACTACTTCCTTCTTTAAATTCTTCAACTCTCATGTATCTTAAATACTCTAGCTTTCATTTAGAATGTCTCTCTAGCTGTGATATGGAGAATGAACTGTAGGGTAACAATTATGGATGCACTTAGATCATTTAGAAGGCTTTTGCAGTAGCCTAGGCTAAAATTTTTGGTGTTTTAGTCTAAGATGTCGATGGTAGAAATTGAGGGGAATGAATGGATTATGAGATACATGGGGAACAGACTCACCAGGACAATGGAGCAGAGCCATTTCCATTACTTCATTTTCTGGCTCTGTGCCTTAAAAAACACATCTGTGCTTGCCTTCTATTTACGGCATCGAGCTACACATGATCTTATTGTGGTGATGCTGTCTGAGATTCTTACGCTGTACTTAAGAGGACAGGTACCTGAGGTAGACAGACCGTGGATGAGGAATCAGGTGGTATGGAAATGGCAAATGGTAGACTTCGAATTCAGATGAGAGTTTGAGGAATAAGAGTCAAGAACTAAAGTTAGATGATGGAAAAGAAGGGATTCTGGACATTTTCAAGGAGTCTGGATCATGGAGGCCAGAAGCCTCACATAATCTCAACAGAGGTATAGGGCACCACCTACAATGAGATGTTAGGTACTGAATCAAAATCCTTTCACAGTAAGAACTGATTAAATATACACAGATAAAAGACAACATCTGATTGATAACAAGGGAAGTATAGTCACTGCACAAATGGTGAAATATTTGAGAAGGAACCTCTGTCATCTCGTAACAAGGTCAGTTCTTCTTAAAAATCTTCACAAAAATCTTAAAAGTGATAACTTAATGCCCATGTCTCTACTAAATTGCTCAGAATGAATGCATCATCAACATGCAAAGGTTTCAGTAAAGCTCTTCATGCATTCAATGAATATTTGAGTGCCTAGTACATATCGAGTCTTGTGCTAGGCACTGGGAATATAGTGGTAAATAAGATAGACAAGGCTCTTCCCTGCATGGAGATGACAATCTAATAAACAGATACAGGTTGATAAACAGGTAAACCAAAAACAATCATATCTAGTATGTGCTTTGAAGCACTTAAATATGATGACAGAGGGAGTGAGAAGGATAAGCAAAGACCCAAGAACAAAGAGCAAAGAGCCAATGAAAGATCTTTCCAGGTTAAAGAAGTTGCATAGGGTAAGGCAAGAAAAATTGGGATGTTTTTAATAAACACAGAGAAAGCCAGTATAGATGATACATAGTGATGGTGTGGTAGAAAGGCCAGCAAGGAGGTCAGAAAGTACCAGATCAAAGACGGTATTATAGGCTGCAGAAAGAGTGTAAATTTTCTTCTTGGTGTGAGCAGAAACCATTGAATTTTATTGGATTATTTTTAAATAATCCCCAATTTATATTTTTGAAGGGATCACTCTGACTGCTGTGAAAAGTATGAGACAGGGTATGGGTAGAAGCTGCTAAGCTCCTTAGAAAGTTATCGAAGTACCACCTACAGAGATGTTAGGTACTGATGTTAGATGAGAGACGATGGTGCTGGAGCAGGTGCAGTTGAGAGAAGACAGGATCTGATGATGCACTTGCCTATTAAGGATATGAGCAAAAAAGAGAGTGATCAAAAATTGTCTAGGTTCATAGTTTGTAGCTAGGAGGATGATACTGCCATTTTCTGAGGTGAAAAGTGCAGGCATCAGGCAGGGTCATTGAGAGTTCCACATTAGAAATGTTCAATTTGAAATGTGTGTTAGGTATCAAAGTGAAGATATGAAGTTGGCAGTTGGATGTATGAATTCATAACTCAGAAGAGTCAGAGCAGAAACTTGGCATTTGGCAATTGTTCAGGTACAGATGGGTGATTCTACCTGCAGAAGAGGTTGTATGTTGAGAAGAAAAGCCCTGGGGCAGTCCAGGAAGAGAGACTGGGCTGAGAAGAAGGCCCTATAGCAAAGAAGGATAAGAAGCAGCCCACAAGGTAGAAAAAAACACAGGAAAATGTGGGGCCGTATAAACCAAGAGAAGAGGGTGTTAAAGAAAGCATGGCATGATCAACTGTGATTCATGCTGCAAAGAGACTTGAGTAAAATAAGATTAAAAAGATTAAAGATGTGACCTTTGAATTTGGCACCATTCTAGGCTGTAGTAACCTTGATGAAAACAGTTTCATTGGCATGGGGTGGAAGGGATCGGCTGGGCTGGGGAAATGGCACAGGCATTGGAATGAGAGCTTAGGATGCATAGGTAGCTTAGTTTGATGATATCTGTCTTTTTGCAGTGTCTTATCCACTCAACAGTTGTTCCTCTCCACCTCTAAAACTTACAGACTTCATTCTTCATTGCCCAAATCCCCTTTCCTTCTCCTTTGAAGGCTGATTTCTCTCCTCTCCTAGAACAGCAGTGCTTAATCACCACCAAAAGCAATCCTAAGAAGAAGTGGGGAGACAGCCTCCATAATTAAGGTAGCTGCCTGATCATTGGCCATTGACTTCAGATACAAAGAGGTTAACTTTTTAAAATTAATTAATAAAGTTTATTTTGTAATTAATTACAGCTTTACAGCAAAATTGAGCAGAAAATAGAGTTCCTATATACTTCTGTCCCATACACACACCAAACCTTCCCCACTAGCCACATCCTACACCAAAGTGGTACATTTGCTACAGCTCATGAACCTATATTGACACATCATTTATCACCCAGAGTGTGTATCTACATCAGGGCTTACTCTTAGTCTTACAAATTCAGTGGGTTTGAACACATGTATAATGACAAGTATTCATCATCATAATATACAGAAGAGTTTCACTGCCTTAAAAATTTTCTATGCTTGGCCTATTCATCCCTCTCTCTTCCTCACCCCTGGCAACCACCAATCTTTTGGCTGTCTCCATAGTTTTGCCTTTTCCAGAATGTCACATAGTTTGAATCATAGAGTATATAGCGTTTTCAGAGGCTTCTTTTACTTAGTAATATGCATCTAAATTTCTCCATGTCTTTTCATGGCGTGATAGCTCATTTCTTTTTTAGTGCTGAATAATATAATATTCTGTCATCTGAATATGCCACAGTTTATCCGTTTACCTACTGAAGAACATCTTGGTTGCTTCCAAGTTTGAGCAATTATAACTGAAGCTTCTGTAAGCACCTATTTGCAGGTTTTTGTATAGACACAAGTTTTCAACTCATTTGGGTAAACACCAAGGTATTTTGCTAGATCATATGCTAAGAAGATGTTTAGTTTTGTATAAATGACCAAACTGTTCTCCAGACTGTCTTTATCATTTTCATTTCTATCAGCAATGAACAGGAGTTCCTGTTACTCACATACTAACCAGTATTTGGGTTGTCAGTGTTTTGGATTTCTGCCATTTTAATGGGCATATGGTG
>CAUYQU010104878.1:0-17553 GCA_963574635.1 Cheracebus regulus
TTAAAGAAAAGAACTTTCAACCTAGAATTTCATATCCCGCCAAACTAAGCTTCATAAGTGAAGGAAAAATAAAATTTTTTGCGAACAAACAAGTACTCAGAGATTACATCACCACCAGGCCTGCTTTACAAGAGCTTCTGAAAGAAGCACTACACATGGGCGGGAACAACCAGTATCAGCCATTCAAAAAGCATACCAAAAGGTAAAGAACATCACCATAATGAATAATCTACATCAACTAATGGGCAAAACAGCCAGCTAGCATTACCAGAAGCTGCAATTTTTGTCTCTGATAAAACAGACATTAAAACAACAAAGAACACAAGAAACAAAGAGAGACAATACATGGTGGTGAAAGGATCAATGCAACAAGAAGAGCTAACGATCCTAAATATATACACACCCTTACAGGAGCACCCAGATACATAGGGCAAGTTCGTAATGACTTACAAAGAAACTTAGACTCCCACACAATAATAGTGGGAGACTTTAACATTACACCGTCAATATTAGACAGATCAACGAGATAGAAAATTAACAAGGATATCCAGGACTTGAACTCAGACCTGGTACAACTAGACTTAACAAATATTTACAGAACTCTCCTCCCACAAATCCACAAAACATACATTTTTCTCAGTATCACATTACACCTATTTTAAAAGTGACCACATAATTACAAGTAAATCACTCCTCAGCAATTGCATAGCATCTCACAGGTTTAAATAAAATATTAGTAGTCTGCTTATTTGTTATTTTCATCCCCTATTCCTTCCTGTCTCCATTGTTAAGCACAATTATTGGCATAAAAGAGGTTTTTAATACCCATTTTTAGACTGCATTCTAGCCTGGGCAATAAAACAAGAATCCCAATCTCTCTTCCTCTCTCTCGTCCTCTTTCTTTCTCTCTTTCATTCTTTTTCTTTCTTTCTTTTGCTGTTTCTTTTTTTCTTTCTCCTTTTCTCTCTTTTTCTTAAAAATAAAAAAAATAAATAAAAAAGTCTAAATTATAGTTGTTTTTTTCTTACTTTCATTGGTTATATGTAAAATAATTTAAAGCTGAGAAATTAGTTTTTATATAAAATCATATACCTCCTTTTATCTGTTTATTTTTTCCTACCAACTAAAACTTCCAGAAGAAGTAACAAATAATTCCTGTTTCTACTTCTTGTTTTCCATTTTCCTCCTTATGCACTGTTCCTTGGTTTCTCTCTCCAACCCACTGAAAGGCCTCTCACTAAGATGACATTATATCCCAGTTCCCAATCCAGTAGTTATTTTTCAGTCCTCTAATCAGCATGATATATGACACTATTGAAAACTCACTCCTTGAAGCTCTTTTCTCTCTTCTTTTCTGATTACCTCCTAGTTCTTTCTCTACCTCTCTATTTCCTCTTGATTTCATTTGTTGAAATATTTTCCTTTTCCTCCCTCCCCCGTTCTAAAATAGAGACATAATTCACATACCATAAAATAGTTCAGTGGGTTTTAGTATGTTCACGAGGTTGTGCAACCATCGTCACTATCTAAACGAGAACATTGTCATCACCCCAAAAAGAAACCCTGTAACCATTAGCAGTCATATACCTTTTCCTCACTCCCTCCATCCCCTACTGTTCTACTTTCTGTCTCTATAAACTTGCCTATTAAGGAAATTTCATTTAAATAAATTCATACACTATGTCATCTTTTATGCCTGGGTTCTTTCACTCACCAGTTTTCAGGATCTGTCTATGTTGTAGCATGTGTCAACATTTTATTTTGTTTTATGGAGTAATGAACAGAGCTTCAAAGACCACTGAAGCACTACCAAGCAATTAAATATATATGTAACCAGGGTCCCAGAAGAAGAGAGAAAGAAAAGGAGCTTAAGAACATTTGAAGAAATCATAGCTGAAAATGTTCCAAATGTGGTAGAAACATTAGCTTACAGATCCAAGAAGTTCCATGAAACTCTAGCAGAATAAATACGAAGAGAAAAGGTATATTAGAGTCAAACTGATGAAAGCCAAAGATAAAAAGAAAATCTTGGAAGTAACCAGAAAAAGGTGACATTTCACAGACAAGGAAACAATAATATCATTAATGCCTGGGAACCAATAATTTTTTGTCTTGTGAAACTAATCTTCAATAATCAATATAAAATATGGAAATTTTCAAGTAAACAAAAATTCACTTAGGAACCAGCAGATGTGCACCACAAGAAATACTGAAGAAAGTTTATCAAGTAGAAAGAAAATAACTCCAGATAATAATTCAAATATACAAGAAGAAATGAAAAATACTGGAAATGATAAGCTGGTGGTTAAATGTAATTATATATATATATTTAGTTTTTCTTCTCAATTTTTTCAAGGACATATGACATTAAAATTTTTTTTGCTTTTCTTGTTTTCTTTTTGTTTTGACATAATTTAAAATGAACATTACAAAGCAAACATAACACTGTACTGTTGGTTTTACACTTGCACATACATCTATATATCCACTGATATATATAACAACAGTAATAAAGATGGGGTACATGAAATCGTATTGTTGTAAGTTTCCTGTATTTCACCGAAAATAAATAAATATTAACTCTGAGTAGACTGGAATAAGTTAAAGATGCACATAATCCATAGAGCAACTAAAAATGAATGCAAAAGATATAGCTAGTTAGGATGGTTAATATTGAGTGGCAACAGCAACTTAATTGAATTGAAGGATGTAAAGTATTGTTCCTGGCAGTGTCTGTGAGAGTTTTGCAAAAGGAGATTAATATTTGAGTCAGTGAATGAACTGGGAAAGGCAGACTCACCTTCAACCTACATGGGCACAATTTAATCAGCTGCCAACATGGCCAGAATAAAAGCAGGCAGAAGAACATGAAAAGACTAGACTGGCTAAGTCTTCTGGCCTTCATCTTTCTCTCATGCTGGATTCTTCTTGCCTTCAAACATCAGTCTCCAAATTTTCAGCTTTTGGACTCTTGGAGTTGCACCAGTGATTTGCCAGGGCCTCTCAGGCCACAGACTGAGGGCTGCACTATCAGCTTCCCTACTTTCGAGGTTTTGGGACTCCAACTGGCATCGTGGCTCCCCAGCTTGCAGATGGCCTACTGTGGGACTTCAGCTTGTGATGGTGTAAGTCAGTTCTCCTAATAAACTCCCCTTCCTATATAATTTTTCTATTAGTTCTGTCCCTCTAGAGAACCTTGACTAATACACCAGCAAAGTAATAGAAAAATTAAAATTGATTGCATCTATAAAATTTTTATAGGGACAAAAATTAGATCATGGTAAAAGTGGAGGGAGGGAATGGTTGCAAAGTGGGATGAAGAAACGTTTGCAGTTGTTAGAAATGTTCTGCATCTTGATTCTGTTGCTGGCTTCACAGGAATAGCTATTTACCAGAATTCATGTTTTTTTTTTTTTTATAATGAACACTTTATTTTGGAATAAATTTGGATTTACAAAAAAAATTGCAACATACAGAGAGCCCCTGCATACCATTCACCCAGTTCCCCCTAGTGTTAACATCTTACATAACCATTTGGCATATTTCTTAAAAGTAAGAAAGTGACATTGGTATATTACTAAAACTAAGGACTTTTTGGATTTTATCAGTTTTCTGTGGTATTAGTTTTCTATTGCTGCTACAACAAATTATGTCAAATTTGGATGCTTAATTTGATATAAATTTATTATCCTACAATTCTGTAGGTCAAAAGTCTGGTGGGCTCAGCTGGTTTCTCTGTTATAGGGCCAAAATCCAGAGAGCAACAAGGTGTGTTCCTTTCTGGAGGTTAGGGGAACATATCCACTTTGAAGCTCAGTCAAGTTGCTGTCAGAATTCAGTGTAAGTAATGTAGTTATATGACTGAGGTCCCTTTTTTCTTGCTGGCTCTTTACCAGGCACTGGACATCGTTCTCAGTTTCTAGAGGCCCTCTTGCATTCTTTGGTAAAAGCTGCCTTTCTCCAAATTCGAAGACAGTACTGGCTGTTTGAATCCTTCTCACACTTCAAATCTCTCCTTCTTTTCCTTCTTTCTCACCTCCTCTGCCTCTTCCTCATAGAATTTTATACTTTAAATAGGTATAGTTTATTTTTTATAAATTAGACCTTGATAAGGTTAATTTAAAATATATCTCAGTAAAGATGACAAAATTTATAAAACCAAATATGATATTTGAAGAACAAAATGCTGAGATAAAATAACCAATTTAAAAATTAGCAACTTGAAGCATATTTTACACAGTTAACACCTTCAGTTGTATTATTTATGGTTAGTCTTTTTCATTTTTAAGATTTTTTATGTTAAAAATGATTATTTATGAGGGAATTTTTTGGTTGATAGAAATATTTTGTATCATGACTGTGGTGCTGAACTTAAAAGTCTATGCATTTTCAAACCCTATAAAAACTATACCACAAAAAGTGAATTTTATTATATATATACTTAAAAACAAACCGCAAAAAAAAAAAAAAAAAACTATGTAGGAGGAACTTAAAAGGAAACAAACTAAAAAATAAACCTTTTTTTATTATAAAAGATTTTTGGGGAAAAAAAGAGCAAAGGAAACTAGCTGAGTTATAAATGAATGTAAGCATGCTGAGAGAGATGGAAAAGTAAAGAACTAACTTACTTTGCAAAACATAATTTCAGCTGGATAAAAAGAGAAAGAATTGTCCACAAATGCATGGGTTGGCAATTCAAAAACTATGTATATAGTGAGGTTAATTAATAATCAAATATAGTTTAGATAACAAGAGCCAGTTACTGCCAGAGAAAGAAGTTACAAATAAGGAAAGGGGGAAGGATAGAATTCTTTGAAATCTGAGGTATGGGTACAAACTCATTGTTTGTAAAATAATATGTATTGAGATAAATACACAAAGAAATTTACCATGCATTTGCCTGTGTGTGTGTGTGTGTGTGTGTGTGTGTGTGTGTGTGTGTATTCTCTGTTCACTAAGCAAGCCTAGAACAAATGACAGCCCAGTAGTAATGACCCAGATAATGGTTCTATTGGAGCACGATGTACCATTCTCCAGCAAGAAGCAGGGCTTCTTAAAGAAGTGCTTGAATCCAGGTCTGGAACATGAAAAATACAAGATGAGCCTAGATCATCTTATAGTATCTGAAAGTTTTTAAAAAATTCAAAAAGGATGAGGAGTGGGTCATGTTGGAAAAGCTCTGGAGCCAATTGGAAAGAGCTCCCAATGGCCAAAGATGGAACAATTTGCACAAAAACAAAAACAAAAAAACAAGATTTATTAGATTATAATCCAAAGAATAAAAGAGAAATGCATGAGTCCATACTGATATAAATACATTGTATGAATAAATTAAAAAGGAAGAAGGCACAGCTTTTCTTTACAGAAGAATTCCAATTAATGAATGTAGACAGAATGAGGAAAATAGAAAGTCGTCATGATGAAAATACCACAAAAATAATTGTTGCAGGCAAGAACCATCAATCAATGCTAAAATTTGTCATCTAGTGTTTGAGGAGAAATAGAATGCAGTCTCAAAATATTGCCCCCAAGGTATTAATTACAGAGGAAAAAATAAAGGTACATCCGTTCTGTGGTAGTCTTACCAAAAATGTACAAGCTCAATCTAATCAGGAGAAAACATCAGAAAACCCCCAATTTAAGTGATACTGTACAAAATAACCAATTAGTACTTTTCAGAAGTATCAAGTTCATAATAAGCAAGGACAGACTGAGGAACTGGCATAGATTTTACAGTTGTATAGTTTTGAGACAGCCAGGTGGGAGAGGGGTCCATGGAGAAACTACAAACAGCCTGCCCACTGGGGTGGAGCCTAAGGAAGTTCACGCCCTTTGCAGCGGGGAGGAGCCTGGACTCTTCTTCCTGTGTGGAACCTCGGATCCCAAAGTCCTGGTGGGAAGTGCTCTAGTAGGGACTCTGGCCTGGCAAAAGTCCCTGTTTCCTCGCTTTCTTCCTTTTCACCTAATAAAACCCTGCCTTACTCACTCTTACAACCATCTGCCAGCCTAAATTTTCATGATGTGGGACAGACAAGGACCTCGTCTTTAGCTGAACTAAGGAAAAGTCCTGCAGCAGTTCTTTATATTACAGTCTTTTATCCACTTAGAATTTATTAAAGTATTGATGAAACCACAATCATAGCAGGAGATTTAACCTCTCTTTCAATAATTGATAGTGCCAATAAAATTTTTGTTAAGAATTGCTTGTTGGAGCAGTTTTATAATCACTGCTTTAAAGTTTTTTCCAGATAATTCCAACATCTGTGTCTTGGAATTGGCTGTATTATTCCCAAGTGAGGTAGTAGAGTAAAGTTATTTTGCAGATGTAACCAACAGGTCTTGATGATTTTGCTTGCATTTCATCAAAGGTGTGGATGAAATTAAGGTAGAGATAGTGAGGAATGAGATCTTAAGAAGCATCAACGAATTTTTGTGGCCTCTGGCTTGTGTATCTGGGTGAATTTTTGGTAGCATTTAGTGAAATTGAAGTAAAAGAGAAGGTGAGAATATGAGGGATTTGTTTGGTTGGTTGGTTGTATGCCCATGGTACAACCACATAGATGTAGCCAAAAGGCAGTTAGGTAGTCAAGTCTGATCTCACAGGAGGTGGCAGATCTAGAAATACAACTTGTACACGTGTATTGCATAAGTGTTTAAAGCAATCAAATATGGCTTAAAACAGTCGATTATAGAAAATAGAATGAGAGCAATAGTATTTTAGGGAGTAGACAGAAATAGGAGACTCAAAGAATAATAAAAGAGAATATACAACAGAAGTCTAGGAAGTAAAGAGTGTCAAAGAACAAAATTTCAACAAATTGAGTTGAAAGATCCAATTAACTTTTATTAACCATTTTGTCCCCTTTCAAAGTCGTTTGATTACATAACACCTAGTATGAATGCTACTTTCCATTCTGGTTTGGTCTGATCTGTTGGGGCCTGGTACAAGAGCTCAGTCCCAAACAATGGCCTCTCATAAGTTCTATTTTAAAAGAGTTTCAAGAAACATAAATCCATATGATCAGAAGCAGGAGAAGAGCGTAGCAAGATAAAGCATGAAAAGGGTATTGGTCACTGGTCACATTTGCCAGTTTCTGTGTCTTGGTGAAGGTGGAAAAAGATCAATGCATTATGGAATGAGGGAATAGGAAGGAAGTGGGTTAAAAGGTGGAGACCACTGTTTTTTTGTATTTTGGCTAAGAAAGGAAGGAATGAGTGAGGCATATGGTGAAGAAGCATATGGAAGAAAACCAAGTGATTCCGAGATTTGGTCAAAATACCTTTTTTAAGTAATCATGTGTATTTGCTTCATCTCATGCGACTGAAACTTCATTTTGGAAAATAAGAATTACTGAGACTATTTTAGCAACTCAAGTCCAAGTGATACAAAGCCACAAATAGATCTTGAAGAAGCCCAAATTCCCAGAGCTTCTGCTTGAAAGTAAAACTCTTCCATTTAATTTTGACCTGCTGTTGCCACGCAAAAGGAGCCAGAGGTAGCTGTCTTTGTAAATTAAAAGTTACCTCTTGAATGTCTTCTACACACTGCAGGATATGGCTACAAACTGCTTCCTTGTCTGAGCTCATTAACCAAAACTAGGTGCCTGCCCTCACTTTCTGCCATGTCTCTGGTGGCCATGATATTCTTAGAACACTAAATAGACCTTCTACTAAGCAGAGGCTTCCTTTCTCCCACCACCTGTTAATAATGGCAATTATACATTATGCTTGTTTTCCTAGTTTCTTTCTACTTCTGTTCTCAGTGTTGTTTATAATGTGTGATGGATTAGTTTCCTTGACCCTTCTAGAGGGAAGCTGATTGGCTGAGGATACCTTATCATCAAAAATAGAATTACCCCAGCAAAACTCCAGATCTGTAAGAAACTGTTTTCCAACTCAGAGACTTTGATGCAATAATTTTTCTTGTTGTAGAAAGGCTATAATATAATCAGACAATTTTCTGCTTTGCAGAGTGATAAATTCAACCTATGAAAGTAAAAAGAAAATTTCTATTTTCTATGTCCTATCCTTTTGTTGTTTCAGCAAAAATTTGCTTATCTCTTGACTAAGCGAGGGAGTAGGTGAGAGTGTTCCCAATACTGTTTATGGCCCCAAAGCCAATAATTCTCTTTGAGGGAACCAAGAGAGGAACACACTGAACCTGGATTCTCAGTTTTACCTGATAACACCATTAGAGAGGTCATAATTAGATACAAAGTGGGGCATGATGTCTCTAGTATTGTCTCCCTCTGGAGCCCCCAATAGTTTAAAAGGGAACTAGGATTATAAGGCTGTAGGGGCCCCACAGGGTCGTGGAGTATCCCTTATGCTGTGCTGAGGTGCAGGATCCTAGAAGTAAAGAGACAGGACACTGAAGAACTGGTGAAGAGCATCTGGACTCAGGGGACCACGCCACCTGTGAGCAGAGATCAGTGATGGCCCCCAAATGCTCTAGAGCATCTGTACTTAGGTACAAGCAGGGGGCAGGGTCATGAGTGAGGTCATCATCTATAGACTTAGTAATAGGGCATACATAATCACATGAGTCACAAGCGAGGGGGCCAGCCCATTATGTCACCCTGGCAGAGGTGGGCTGTGTGCAGCAGGGGTCTGTGCTGTGCACAGTAGTAGAGAGTAATGTGCAGAAAAGGGGTCCACCCCCATTAGGTCACTGAGGCAAGGAGGTGGGCTATATGCAACAGGTGTTGTGCACAACACTTATCTGGGGGCTGGAGACTTCAAAGGATTTCTAATAGGATACTGTAAGCTTAATGCAGTGGGAGCTGATAGACTTTTGCTCTTCTCTTAAGATATTTATGGGAGGATGATTTGAGCTAGCACAGAAGTGAGAAAAGACTGACAGGGTGTACAGCCGCCATGACTGGTCACACCAGAGGGGTTCTTCTCCCTCGGTGACTTCCAGGATCTCAGGCCCGAGGCCTACTTTCCACAGGAACTGTATGCAAGGTACTACAACTGCTTTATCAGGAGGAGAGCTCTTGCTCCAAGCCTGCCATCAGTGTATGCCCTTTCAGGCAGGGACACCACAGCCTGGGTCTTTGGTTCTTGTCCTGGTTTGGCTGTTTTCCCATGTATTGCTTCTGTTCTGTGACTGCTCTAGGCATTCCTCCTACTACAAACTACTATTTGGTTATATGGAAGGATTATATAAATCAGCACTAAATGTGTCAGTACAGCACCAACCACAATACCTATATGATTATATAGAAAGATTATATAGAAGTAAGCATGCTAGATATAAGTATTAAGTATGATTACATAAACTAAATATATGTAACCAGTAAGTTACACTTAAAGAACTAACTAATATATGATTATATATGAAGGATTATATAAAGGAAACAGCTGAGCAATAACACTATAAACTAAGATATTCTTTAGGCACTAATTGTGCCTGGGGTGTGGACAGTTCTCCTTCCTCAGTGCTCATCGGGGGTGTTACCCAAAAGGATAACAATTCAAAAATTAAAAAACAAAATGAATGAGAAAATAAAAGGATTTATATTATTTAATCTGTGTAATAAGAATAAAATGGGGAAAGAATGACTTTGAGAACTACAACCAACTCTCCCCAAAGTAAAGTAAAAATCGTATTAACTATAAGCTGACTAATGAAGACCCCAAATAAAGACTGTGTATCACTTAACTTTCATGTGTTTAACATTATGTTGGATAAATTCTTGTCTCCTGAAAAATTATCCTTCTTGGAGAAGCAAATGAACTGGACCACTAAAGGATCCTACTTACTTCCAGTCTTTGATGTTTAGATTTTATGTGAACTTTGAGTTTATAGATGTAGCACTTAAAATATTGACTACATTTCCAATACATCGTAAACAATTTGGGTGAATAGATTTGGGAGAAAAAAATGAAGACTCAGGGTAAACTATCTTGGACAATTTGGAAGAACTATGTCGCAAGATGATACATTATAAAAATTGTTCAGACTCTATTTTTTTCAGTTACTTGTAATGAATGGTTGTTGATTTTGTGGGATAGGCACTATATTCATGCCTTCACGAAGTGGTTAAAAAAATTTCTGGAAAAAGATATAAACTTTGGCAATATTGAGTCCACATTCCTGCCTGGCAACATTCAACTGGAGCAGACTGAGGAGTAGGCTCTCGTGGCCACTTCATGAGTGTATGTGGTCTTGGTAGATATTTGAGCTTGAGCTTCTGGTTCACTTCCTTCCCTTCTATTATTCTCAGCTGTGTCGATAAACTGTCAGTGACCCATGCAGCAACTTGGTCCACTTTTCTTGACCTCCCAAAGTGATCTTTGCTTCCATTTTAGTTTCACAATTCTGTTTTTCCCCTTAGTACCTTATCCCCCATAAATGCACCACCTTCAAAGTCTTCAAGTAGTCCTCTCTCATTCTCCAGCTGCCTCACTCTATTACTGCTACTGAAACTCTTAATTTACACCATCTAGACTTTTAATTTTTTAATCCCTTCATTTCCCCCCATATAACACTCTATTCTTAACCATCACTGCTGCCTACCCAGCTTACATTTTATGACCAGTTGTTAGAATTTCTCATTTGAGGTTCATCTGTTCAAAATCCAGCCAACCACTGCTTGAACTTGGCTATCTACCTTCTCTGTGCTTGTACCAGAATAGCTGAATGCTGTTTGAGAAATTATACAACTGGACCAAATTAGCCATACTTTAAATTTATTTAAAACTCAAATATATTCTCAATGTAGCATCCAAACTTCATATGTTCCTAAAGTGTTCACTTTTCCAATTTTCACTTTCCCTTCAAGCCTTCCCTAGCTTCTTCCTCACCTATTTGCCTCACCTCAGAGTCTCTAGAATGAGACTTCAGCATAGCAGGGATTTTGTATGGCTCAGCACTACCGTTTAGGCTAGGGGCACCTAGTATGATGCCTGGTACATAGTAAGAACTTAATAAATATTTGCTGAATATCTATTTCAAGGTGAATATTTTCCCACTAACAAGTCTACCAGCCTGCCTATACATGTCCCCAGTTTGCCCTGCCTTCCTTATTGTTAAACGGATGTATCCCTATTCACATTTATGTGTTCGTAAGTCAGGCTTTTCACATTAATTTGCAATACTTAATAAGATGTTTGTTGAATTTTGAAATCCATCCATGTTATCACAAGATAGTTCAACATTACATTATCCAATAATACTAATAGACAAGCCTTATGTAGAATATTTTATTATGATGATTATAATCATGACTAGCAATTATTGTGCACCACATTATTTCTAAGTACCGTTCCAAGGGCTTTCATGTATTAACACAATCTTCACAATAACATGAGTTAGGCACTATTTTATTCATCTCCATTTAACTGAAGTGCAGAAAGGCCAGGTAACTTGCCACATTCTCACAGTCTAAAAACAACAGAGCATCACTCGCATCCATTATGCACTACTGCTGCCTTTAAAAAGTGAAATAGAAAGAGGAAATATTACTCCAAACTCTCATTGTGAAGAATATTGCTAGGATGGAAAATGAATGCATGGGTAAAGGAAGGAAGAGAAACTTTATGGTATCTGCTTTGTTCATTACAATATCTTCAGGAACTAATTGCTAGTAACTAGAAAAATGCCTCACACAGTAAATGTTTGAGAAGTACTGTTGAACTTTTGCCTTCCAGCAATTGGCACATTTAAAAAGTTAAATGCTAATCTCCTTTAATTTAGGTTAAAAATAAGTCTCATCATGTTTCCATTTTATATCCATCAAAAACCCACACATGACCATTTTTCAGATAACTCAGAGAAATCAGAGTGTTCCTCTTTAAGCATTTATAAAAGATTTAAGATGCTTATTCTGAAAGTTCTAAGACAAAATCAACTGTGTCACTGACTAATTGATTCTGTTGGATAAGAAAACTAATTTCTTTCCTCATTCAACCATATTTCTTGAACAAAGTGATAGCTTATAATTTCCTGAGGATGGGCATGGGGAATGAGAAGGTAGATAAATATAGAAACAAATAATTATTTTCAGGTGATGGATGGTAAGTATTGTGAAAAAAAATAAAGCAAATTACAGGGCTAGAGAGTGAGGGAGGGGAGCAAGGGGAAAGCTAATTTTGATAGGATGATGAGGGAATTAATTTCTAAAGGGGATGACATTTAAGCAAAGACCTGAATGATATGAATGAGTATAAGGGTCTTGAAATAGAAATGATTCTAGCATTTTGAGGAGTAAGAAGAAGGTCACTGTGGCTGGAAAGTGGTAAGTAAGGGGTAGAGAGGTAGGTGATGAGGTCAGAGAGGTGGGGAGGGGTTAAGATATGCAGTACTTTCGTGTGCCATGTTAAGGACCTAGACTTTATTATGGGCATCATGGTAAGATATTGGAAGGATTTAAGAAGGGGAATGATGTGATCTGACTTACATTTTAAGAGATCAATTTCACCATGTGTGGAAATTGCTGATAGAGTTCCTGTGTCCCTTCTAGATTTCATGTTGAATTGTAATCCCCAATGTTGTGGGGTCTGGTGGGAGGTGACTGTATCATGGGGGAGGACTTCTCATGAATGGTTTAGCACCGTCTCCTTGGTAATGTCCTTGGGATATAGAGATCTCATGAGATCCGATCATACCACATCTATATCCCAAGGACTCTCTCTCTCTTCTGCTCCTGCTCTGGCCATATAGCCTGCCAGCTCCTCCTTTGATCTTCCACCATGATTGGAAACTTCCTGAGGCTTCACCAGAAGCTGAGAAGATGTTGGCACCATGCTTCCTCTACAGCCCACAGAGCCATGAGCCAATTAAACCTCTTTTTTTTTTTTTTATAAATTACTCAGTCTCCGGTATTTCTTAATAGCAGTGTGAGAACAGCATAACACAACTGGAGAGGCAAGAGGGGAAGCCAAGTGATAAATTAAGAGGTGACCGAAATACTCCAAGTTAGAGTGGATGGTGGCTTATACTAAGTGGAGGAGCAATAGTGGTGGTTTAAAAAAAATGGTTATAATTTAGAAATATTTGAAGGGAGGGTTGATGTGACTTGCTGATACATTAGGGATGGGGTATGAAATAAAAAGAGGACTCAAGGCCAATGCCTAGGTTTTGTCCTCAGTAAGAGTGAATAGTGGCATTATTCATTGAAATGGGAAAAAACTTATGGTAAGAACTCAGTTCAAGAGTTCTCTGGGGATGTGTTACCTTCATAGGCTGTCACAAGGCTACGTTTAAATTTGAAACACAAAGGGGAAGAAATATTTGTCTTCATTAGTATATAGACTATGAAGCCACTCTCTATTAGTACTTCAAATAACTCTAAGGAAAGTTACCTCACTCAGAAAGACTTATGCTTACTCATCAGAAGCCAGCCCAAGTCTACCTATTAAGTTCCACGAGTAACTCTCTTCTAAGTTTTTAAGTACTAGGGCCTGCTATAACAAATCCTATTTAATAACGTCTGAGCCCTTTTCCCACTCACTGTGAATTCTCTGTTGTGCCTGGTTAATATGAGTTATCTAAGTTTGGGTATCCCGTAGACTTGGTAAGCATTAATCCTTTCCTGGTCCTTGGATCCCTGTTTTCTGCAGACTTCGTCCTCTAGGGTCCTGCATCCTCCGGGGTTATTTATATTCTGGTTTGGGAATTAGAGTTGTGCACCATGATGGTAATACTATGAAGTGATGTTCTAAAGAAATGAGGAGCTCCTATTAGATCTGTGGATTTAGAAGTGGGAGCTCTATGTAAAAGAAACTGAAGCAGAACAGATGAGACTAACGCTCAGTGGATATAAATCTGAAAAAAGGCTACTCAGGGAGTGTAGAAACTAGACTTTAGGAAATAGGGCTAAGTAGTGGATCATTTGACTATAAGGAGAAAATTTATCTAAATTACTTTACTACCATGAGAATGAGAACACAAACAGCAAACTGGAAGATAATATTTGCCAAAGACATATCTGATAAAGGATTGTTACCCAAAAAATACAGAGAACTATTAAAATTCAACCATAAGAGAACAACCAAACTGAAAAAAAAATGAGCCAAATACCATAAGACACCCCATCAAAAAAAGTTACACAGATGATATTGTTTGGCTGTGTCCCCACCCAAATCTCACCTTAAATTGTAATAATGCCCATGCATGAAGGATGGGGCCAGGTGGAGATAATTGAATCATGGGGGCAGTTTCCCCCATACTGTTCTTGTGATAGTGAATAAGTCTCATGAGATCTCATGGTTTTATTAATGGGAGTTCTCCTGAACATGGCTTGCAGCCATGTAAGACAGGACTTAGCATCTCATTTGCCTTCTGCCATGATTGTGAGGCCTCCCCAGCCATGTGGAACTGTGAGTCAGTTAAACCTATCTCCTTTTAAAATTACCCAGTTTGGTGTATGTCTTTATTAGCAGTGTGAGGACAGACTAATACAGTAAATTTGTACTGGTAGAGTGGGGTGCTGCTGTAAAAATACCCCAAAATGTGCAAGTGACTCTGGAACTGGGTAATAGGCTGAGGTTGGAACAGTTTGGAGGGCTCAGAAGAAGATAGGAAAATGTGGAAAAGCTTGGAACTTCCTAGAGACTTTTTGAATGGCTCTGACCAAAATGCTGATAGTGATATGGACAATGAAGTCTAGGCAGAGGTAGTCTCAGATGGAAATGAGAAACTTGTTGGGAACTGGAGTAAAGGTTAGACTCTTGCTATGTTTTAGCAAAGAGACTGGTAACATTTTGCCTCTGCATTAGAGATTCATGGAACTTTGAATCTGAGAAAGACAATTTAGGTCATCTGGAGGAAGAAATTTCTAAGTAGCAGAGTGCTAAGTAAATGAGGTGTTAAGTTCAAGAGGTAATTTGGGTGCTGTTAAAGACATTCAGTTTAATGTATTTACAAAGATGTGGTTTGGAATTGAAACTCATGTTTAAAAGGAAAGCAGACAATAAAACTTTGGAAAATTTGCAGCCTATGTGATAGAAAAGAAAAAACCATTTTCTGAGGAGAAATTCAAGCTTGCTGCAGAAATTCACATAAGTAATAAGGAGCCAAATGTTATTTGCCAAGATAATGGAGAAAATGTCTTCAGGGCATGTCAGAGACCTTCATGCAGCCCCTCCCATCACAGGACTAGAGGCCTAGGAAGATAAAATGGCTTTATGGGCCAGGCCTAGGGCCTTGATGCTTTGGGCACTCTCAAGACTTGGTGCTCTCTGCCCCTGCAGTGGCTTAAAGGGGTGAATGTAAGCTCAGGTCATTGCTTCAGAGGGTGCAAGCCCCAGGCCTTGGCAGCTTCCATCTGGTGTTGAGTCTGTGGGCAAACAGAAGTCAAGAATTGAGCTTTAAGAACCTCCACCTAGATTCCAGAGGATGTATGGAAATGCCTGAATGTCCAGGCAAAAGTTGGCTGCAGCAGTGGAGCTCTCATGGAGAACCTCTGCTAAAGCAATGCAGAAGGGAAATGAGGTGTTGGAGCTCCCACATAGAATCCCCACTGGGGCACTGCCTAGTGGAGTTATGAGAAGAGGGCCACCATACTCCAGACCCCAGAATGGTAGATCCACTGACAATTTGCACAGTGCACCTGGAAAAGCTGCAGACACTCCATGCCAGCCTGTGAAAGCAGCTGGGAGTGGGGGCTATACCCTGCAAAGCCACAGGGGCAGAGCTTCCCAAGACCATGGGAACCCACCTCTTGCATCAGTGTGACATGGATGTGAGACATGGAGTCAAAGGAGAACATTTTGGAGCTTTAAGATTTGACTGTCCTGCTAGATTTCAGACTTGCATGGGACCTGTTGCCCCTTTGTTTGGCCAATGTCTCCCATTTGGAATGGGGTGTATTTACCCATTGCCTTTACCCCCACTGTATCTAGGAAGTAACTAACTTACTTTTGATTTTTTTTTTTTATTATTGTATTTTGGGCTCTAGTGTAATATGCACATCCTGCATCCTGCAGGATTGTTGCATAGGTACCTACATGCTGTAGTGGTTTGCTGTCTCCATCCCCCTCAACCGATCTCCTACATCAGGCATTTTTCCCAGTGTTATCCCTTCCCATTCTTCTCACCCCCCACTGTCCCCCTCCTCCCCTCTCCTCCATCCCCACCCACCTAGCCCAGTGAGTGTTGTTCCCTTCCCTGTGCCCAAGTGTTCTCATTGTTCATCACCCGCCTATGAGTGAAAGCATGCAGTGTTTTGTATTCTGTTCTTATGTCAGTTTGATGAGAATGATGGTTTCTAGATTCATCCATGTCTCTACAAATGACTCAAACTCATCATTTTTTATGAGTGTGTAGTATTTCATGCTGTATATGTGCCACATTTTCTTTGTCCAGTCTATCATTGATGGGCATTTGGGTTGGTTCCAGGTCTTTGCTATTGTAAACAGCACCACAGGGAACATATGTGTGCCTGTGTCTTTATAATAAAACAATTATAATCCTTTGGATATATACCCAGTAATGGGATTGCTGGGTCAAATGGAATTTCTATTTCTAGGTCCTTGAGGAATTGCCACACTGTCTTCCATAATGGTTGAACTAATTTACACTCCCACCAACAGTGTAAAAGGGCTGCTTTTTCTCTGTGTCCTCTCCAGCATCTGTTGTCTCCAGATTTTTTAATGATCGCCATTCTAACTGGTGTGAGATGGTATCTCAATGTGGTTTTGATTTGCATTTCTCTAATGACCAATGATGATGAGCATTTTTTCATATATTTATTGGCCTCATAAATGTCTTCTTTTGAAAAGTGTCTGTTGATATCCTTCACCCACTTCTGAATGGGTTTGTTTTTTTCTTTGTATCTGTTTTAGTTCTTTGTAGATTCTGGATATTAGCCCTTTGTCACATGGGTAGATGGCAAAAATTTTTTCCCATTCTGTTGGTTGCTGGTTCATTCTAATGATAGTTTCTTTTGCTGTACAGAAGCCCTTAAGTTTAATTAGATCCCATTTGTCTATTTTGGCTTTTGTTGCTATTGCTTTTGGTGTTTTAGTCATGAAGTCCTTGCCTGTGCCTATGTCCTGAATGGTGTTGCCTAGGTTTTCTTCTAGGGTTTTTATGGTGTTAGGTTTATGTTTAAATTTTTAATACACCTGGAGTTAATTTTTGTATAAGGTGTAAGGAAGGGGTCCAGTTTCAGCTTCCTGCATAAAGCTAGCCAGTTTTCCCAACAGGGGTCCTTTCCCTATTGCTTGTTTTTGTCCAATTTGTCAAAGATCAGATGGTTGTAGATGTGTGGTGTTGCTTCCGAGGCCTCTGTTCTGTTCCATTGGTCTATATCTCTGTTTTGGTACCAGTACCATGCTGTTTTTATTACTGTAGCCTTGTAGTACAGTTTGAAGTCAGGCAGCATGATGCCTCCAGCTTTGTTCTTTTTGCCTAGGATTGTCTTGGCTATGCAGGCTCTCTTTTGGTTCCACAAGAAGTTTAAAGTGTTTTTTTTTCCCAGTTCTGTGAAGAAGGTCAATGGTAGCTTGATGGGGATAGCATTGAATCTATAAACTACTTTGGGCAGTATGGCCATTTTCATGATATTGATTCTTCCTAACCATGAGCATGGAATGTTTTTC
>CAUYQU010104879.1:0-44370 GCA_963574635.1 Cheracebus regulus
AGACAGGAAGGAATAGGGGATGAAAATAACAAATAAGCAGCCAACCAATATTTTATTTAAACCTGTGAAATGCTATGCAATTGCTGAGGAGTGATTTACTTCCTATTATGTGGTCACTTTTAAAATAGGTATAATGTGATAGTGAGAAAAATGTATGTTTTGTGGATTTGTGGGAGGAGAGTTCTGTAAATATTTTTACTTTTAACCAGAAGCCCAAACCTCACCACATATACAGCATCTTAATAGCAAAGTAGGAACTAGAACTTCAAGCTTCAAGTTTAATACACCTAAACATGCCATTCATTTAACACCTCTCTTCTTTTCTAGTCCTCATCCACAGTCACATATAGTTTTCACGTTGATGAAATTACTATTGTATAGACATAAATTTTAAAAATACTTGTCTGCTGTTTGAGACAAGATCTCACTCTGTCACCCAGGCTGGGTGCAGTGGTGCGATCACAGCTCACTGCAGTCTTCAACTTGTAGGTTCCAGCGATCCTCCTGCTGCGGCATCCTGAGTAGCCAGGACTAGAGGCGCATGCCACCACACCTGGCTAATTGTTTTGTGTTTTTTTCTTGTAGAGATGGGGGGGTCTTGCTATATTTCCCAGGCTAGTCTTGAACTCCTGGCCTCAAGAGATTCTCCTACCTTGGCCTTCCAAAATGCTGGGATTACAGGCCTGAGCCACTGTGTCAAGGTTTTAAAGAATTAATATTCTAATACAAATTATTTTTTCTTCTCTCAAGTTCTGTAATGTCAACTTTGATTCTTCTTTAGGCTTTCCTCTTACTGTATTAGTCTGTATAGCTAATACACTTGCTGTGTTTGCCTGCCTGAATGGTATTCTTTGTAAAAGCCCCCAAAATTCAAAGACCCATTTTATTAGCATTTGTTAGAATCTCTGACCTCATTTTAAAATTTAAAATTAAATTTTTTTCCTCTTCAAAGTTTACCTCTTTAGACAGTACTTATAATTTTTCTCCTTAATTTTTTAAAAACATAATAGATACCTCAAGAAACACTTATGGCTAGGTGCGGTGGCTCACACATATAATCCCAGCACTTTGGGAGGCCACGGCAGGAGGATCACAAGGTCAAGAGATCGAAGCCATCCTGGCCAACATGGTGAAACCCGGTCTCTAATAAAAATACAAAAATTAGCTGGACACGATGGCACGCCCCTGTAGTCCCAGCTACTCGGGAAGCTGAGGCAGGAGAATCACTTGAACCCGGGAGGCAGAGGTTGCAGTGAGCTGAGATCATACCACTGCACTCCAGCCTGGTGACAGAGTGAGATTCCAACTTAAACAACAACAACAACAACAAAACCAAACACTTCTGTCTCCTGCCACCCCCAGCCTCCTGAGGGGCAAACTGGACTCTTCAAACTCCCCACCTCCCTTCCCTCAGCAAAGAACTTCTCTGCCACAGTCATTAGAGACCTCACTTTATTTTCATGCTCCTTAGAACATGCCATCAGTTGCTTCTCTCTTAGTTGGCATAGTAGTTCTCAGCCTTTCCTGCACATTAGACTCACCTGGGGAGGGGGGACTGGTGTTTCTAATTTATTTTTACTGGGATGGGGACATGATTCTCACTTTCAGCCAATTTCAGCCAAGATTAAGAACTTCTGCCTTGGATGAATAGGTTTAAATAAATGTGTTTTTCTAAGGGTATTTTTGTTGTAAAATAAGTCCAGTTGGGAAAGTAAAAGACTTGGCTTTTGTGAAAGAAATTTCATTGGGTATCATTTGAAGCTGGCAGAGGAAGTATTTTTTGGACAAGACCATGGAAATTATACAACTTTGTCCTCATCCATTCATTTATTTATTTACCATCCATTCATTAAAAACCTGCACTGTGCCAGACACTAGAGATTTAAATGTGGTTCCTGCTTTTAAGGGGCTTACAATCTAATAGCAAGAGAAAAAATACTCAAGCAAATATGATAAGATACCATATATGCTTGACAGAGGCATGTGCACAGGCTTTCCCCAAATAAGGAATGTTACAATTTAATTTCATGCATATTAACAAAGTATATTTCTATAGCATCATACCTAAATCAAGTTTAAAAACTGTAGTCGTTCATGGTTAATTGGAAGTCATGGGAAAATAAGATGTATACAAGCATAGTTATGTCAATAGCAAATGGGAAGTTTACTTGAAACTAAAGTCACATTTGAGGGTGCCTTAAAATGACAAAAAGTGGTTAACAGTTGGTGAAAAATATAGCAAAATCTCAGTTTGATACCTGACACAAATCATTTAGGATTATAGGAAAAGAGAGCTACAGAGTTAGATTAAAGGCAAGTAAGCAATGAAAGTATACGATAAAGGGACATTAAGACAAAGAATAGAAAAGGAACAGTAAGTAGGGAAAAGAAAAAGGGCAAAAAAAAAAAAAAGTAAAAGAGCCCATCATAAAGAAAACATAATCAGTCCAGAACAGAGCTACAATGTAGTTAGATCATCACAAGTTGATGATATATTTAAAGGAAAAGAAAGAATTACAAATTTTAAAGAAAATAGATTATGCATCATAGCATAGTACTTTAAAATAGATACTATTACACACATTTTCATTGACTATTTATTTAAAACACGGTATATAAAATATATCCTTTTGGTTCATTTAAAAAACATCATTTTAGGAGTGAGCAGACCGAAGATAAAAACTCCTTAAAGAATTGCAACAATGTCTCTACTTAAAACTTAACATATGAAAAACCTAGCGAAAATCAAGAAAAAGCCAACAGTGAAACCAAGCCAAAAGCACTGGGAGGGTTTGTTCAATAAAGAATCTGGGCATCCAGTTTTTTTTTTTTTTTTAATATAAACTCCTACAAAAGTCCACTATACTATAAAAAAATCTTGAAATTATGCCTGTGGGGATCCAAATCTTCTCAGCTTGGCACTGACAACCCATTATATACACTGATGGAAAGCATACTGAATAGAGCACTCACTTTATTACTACAGATATATCACATTGCTGGTATTATGTTTATAACCAATTGTCATTTATGAATATGATTTTTTTTTGCATTTTAGAGCAAGTTTATGTAAATGAATCTATTACAAACAGAGTACTAGATTTTTGGTCACAAAAGAAAGTGAGTTAGCCTGTTTTAACTACTATTCAGTGCTATGTATATTCTTTTGAAAAATACTGCAAAGAGATGATGCTTCTGAGCAAAGTGGTCTATAATGGTAGTTTTCACAGAAGCATTTTGTGCAGGGAAGGTGTATCTATAACCAGAATAAATGGTGCTTCTTCCATGTTGGAAGCAGTCTGGTGTAATTGACCTGCCACCAGGTAGCTGGCTGATTAGGGAATGGTGCCATATGGGAAACTCAGGTTGGTCTCTGCTGCTGGCAGATTGAGAACTTAGCAGTGGCATCCACTGACTTGAAGTCCATATTGCCTTCATGGTCACCTTGTTTATGAGTTCACTGAATGATGACAGGAGTCTCTGGGAAGGAGGCTGACTGGCATCCACAGAATGGGTCCTCCTATTCACCATCATGGCATTCTACACAGCATTGCTTCTGATCATGAAACTCATTTTATGGTAAGTGAAGTGCAGTAGGAAACGAAATTCACTTGTCTTACATGTTCCCCACCATCCTGAAGCATCTCAGGCTTGATAGAACAGTGGAGGGAGGGAGGATCACTACCATGCTACTGATTCACTAGCAAAATTTTTGCTTCCTACTCCTGAGATTTTATGTCCTGCTAAACTAGAAGTCTTAGTTCCAAAGACAGGAATTCTTCCACTAGCAAACACAGCAATGACTCCTTAAACTGAAAGTTAAGATTACTACCTGGCCACTTTGGCTTTCTTGTGCCTCTGAATTAGCAGGCAAAGAAGGGAGTTAATGTACTGCTGGGATGATTGATTCTGATTGCCAAGGGAAACTAGTCTGCAACTACACAATGGAGATACAAAAAAGACTGAAATGCAGGAGATCTATTAGGGTGTCTCTTAGTCCTACCATACCCTAGAGTAAAATCAATGAAAAACTACAACCCAATTCAGGCACAACCACTAATGGCTTACTTAGATCTTTCATGAATGAAGTTTTGAGTCACCTGACCAGGTAAAGAACCATGACTAGCTGAGTGATGTGCTTGTTGAGGGCAAGGGGAATACAGAATGGATAATGAAAGAAGGTATTTTGTTTTGGTTTTTGTTTTTTAAATAGAGGTGAGGTCTCACTATGTTGTCCAGGCTGGTCTCAAGCTCCTGGCCTCAAAAGATCCTCCTGCCTCAAAAGATCCTCCTGCCTCAGCCTTCCAAAGTGCTGGGATTATAGGTGTGAGCCACCATGCCCAGAACCAAGAAGGCAGTTTTAAATACTAGCTACAACCACATGACCATTTACAGAAATGAAGATGATAATTGTTTCCTTATTTCATTTGAATGCATGTATGTGTGATTGGACAAATATCTTGTTTTCTTTCCTCCCATATCTCCTTAACATATAAGATGTATTGATTTTACATCAAGTATTATCAACTTAACATCTGCTGTGGTTTAAATGCATACCCCAAAAACCATGTGTTAGAAACTTAATCCCCAAGGCAATAGTGCTGGGAGGTGAGCCTAATGAGAAGTGATTAGGCTATTACCGCAAGAGTGCGTCATTATAAAGGGTGAATTTCATATCCTTTGTTCTCATTCTCTCACTCTCTCTTTTTCCTTCTGCCATGCGATGATAAAGCACAAAAGCCCTTGCCAGATTTGACCCTTCAGTCTTGAACTTCCCAGCCTCCAGAATCATGAGTCAATACATTTCTGTTGGTTACGAATTACCCAGTCTCTAGTATTCTGATACAGCAGCATTTAATATACTAAGACAATATCATGGTAATATTTAAGTTACAAGAGGTTAAGAAGAATGAACATTACTCAAGGTCTTTGCTTTCTCCTCTGGGAACAGGGTTAGTGTATTTTTGGTTGCACTCAAGATAGTTGTGTCATGTTAGGCAGAAGTATGATTTTGTTATTGTCTTCACCTGGAGATTAAGTATGGCTTAAGAAGGTGTGTAGGGATCCAAGTGGAGAAGTAATAGTCTGTGGTGATTTATTTTATGTGTCGATTCATCTAGGCTGTGGTGCCCAGTTGCTGGGCCAAACACCAGTCTGGATGTTGCTCTGAAGATATTTTTTAGATGTGATTAACATTTAAATCAGTAGTGCTCATTGAAAATTTAAATCAGCTGAAGGCATAAAGAGAAAACACTGAGGCCCCCAAGAAGGAAGGAATTCTGTTTCTAGATTTCCTTCAGACTAAAAACTATGACATTAACTCTTGTTTCAATTTCAAGCCTACTAGCCTTCCTTGCAAAGTTTGGACTTTCAAGCCTCCACAATTGCGTGAGCCAAATCCTTAAAATTAATCTCTTTATCAGACATACATATCTAATATCTGTTTCTCTAGAGAACTCTAATACACAAATGTTTGGCTTTTGGCAGATTGCAATCATAGTAATATCATAAAGAAGAAATACATTATGAATATCTATGAAGATGGGATTTAAAATGCAACTAATTATTATGGACTAAAGCCTCTGTTACATTTGGTAAGATTCTGTCTTCTGTTATATAAGTGGGTGCAGAGTTCTTGAAGTGAAGATGATAAATCTAAATTACTCGTAGAGAAAATGCACTTAGGTCTCAAAGTTAAAATTAGCAAAAAGGTGTAGAGGTAGTGGTGGGATGGCACATGTCTCCTAACCAGTGCCCAGCAAAGTGAGAGCCATCTGGGTTGTAGAAGTGTTGCCTTTCTGGTCGTGGTCACCCAATATTCCCACCTACCATTACTTCAGTAGGAATAGGAAGTATTTTAACTTTTATTGCTGTAAAATTTCCCTGCCTAATTTATATTCTGCTACCCCTTTGTTCATTGATTTCATTGAATTTTATGAAACAAAAATATCATATTCTAATGGTTTTCTTAGCTACACTCACTCCACAAATATTTGTTGAGTGCCTAGCATGTGCCACATTTGCTGTAAATTTCATTCAGATAGAGGAGTTTGTTCAGTACTGGGTCTCTAGTACTTTTTGTTTGTTTGTTTGAGACAGAGTCTTGCTCTGTCACCCAGGCTGGAGTGCAGTGGTGCAGCCTCAACCTCCTGGGTTCAAGCAATCCTCCTCACACCTCAGCCTTTCGAGTAGCTGGAACCGCAGGTGATCATTAGCTAATTAAAAAAAAAACAAGCTAATTTTGAAGAAAGTTTTTTGTAGAGATGGGTGTCTCACCATGTTGCCCAGGCTGGCCTCAAACTCCTGGGCTCAAGCAATCCTCCCACCTCAGCCTCCAAAAGTGTTAGCATAACAGGCATGAGCTAATATGCCTAGCCTCCAGTACTTGAACTAGAGTAGGAACTAAACAAATTTTCACTGAATTAATAAATGGAAAGAAGCATATCCTATCTTTTTTTTTTTTTTGAAATGGAGTCTCACTCTGTCCCCCAGGCTAGAGTGCAATGGCACAATCTGGGCTCAACCTCCACTCCTGGGTTCTAGCAACTTCCCTTCCTCAGCCTCCCGAGTAGCTGGGACCACCAGGTGCCTGCCAGCGTGTCCAGCCAATTTTTGTACTTTTAGAAGAGATGGGGTTTCACCATGTTGGTCAGGCTGGTCTCGAACTCCTGACCTCAAGTGATCCATCCACCTCAGCCTTCCAAAGTGCTGGGATTACAGGCGTGAACCATCACGCCCAGCCCAATCTTTTTTTTTTTTTGAGACGGAGTTTCGCTCGTTACCCAGGCTGTAGTGCAATGGCCTGATCTCCGCTCACTGCAATTCTCCTGCCTCAGCCTCGCAAGTAGCTGGGACTACAGGCGTGCACCGCCATGCCCAGCTAATTTTTGTATTTTTAGTAGAGACGGAGTTTCACTATGTTGACCAGGATGGTCTCGATCTCTTGACCTCATGATCCACCCACCTCGGTCTCCCAAAGTGCTGGGATTATATGCGTGAGTCACCGTGCCCGGTCGTTTTGTTTTGTTTTTTAAATCATTTTGTGCATTATCTCCTGGGCTTCATGTCAAAGGTTGTTAATAAATGCATCTTGGTTATGAATATAACAAGTCGTTTAATGACAGTTGTGGCAAAAAGACTTTTAAAAACTGTGTTTTATGAAAGGCTTTGAAGTCTTAGATGGAAAGCACAAACAATCTTCATGCACTTATTTCCAAAGTTTACTTTTTCATTGATTGGTGGTGAAGTAAAGCGTGTTTTTCTATAGAAACAAGGTTTTTGAGGGGCTTAAATTCTCAGACCTGCCCTTCTAAAACCTGTGACATCAGTAATAGTACTGTACTGGTAATAGAACATAACCATCATATGCATTTTTGTGGAAAACTATGCTGCACTTGAATGGAGACTCTGCTAAACATGTATAGATGAACATGGCACATCTCAGAGTAATGTAGTTGCCCTGTTGGGGAACACTCAAAGTCACCTGGGCTTGGAATTTTATCTTAGGGATGGCGACAAGGGTTCCAGAGCAAGAAAAACAATCATCTCCAGAGAGAGGCAGAACTCAGATATGAGGCAATGTGATATTGTCAATGAAACCACTATTAAAGAGGGAAAGAAACAGCTGCAAAGCCCACAATATGGAGAGAGAAGAGGAAAGAGGATAAGAGAAGAGTCCAGGCGGAGGCAGAAAGAGAAGGGAGTTTAGTCATGAAAGAGCATTGTCAGTCTTAAGTGGTGATTAGTGGACCATGTGTAAATCAGAGACAAAGTGTATGAGAAAGTACCCAATATTAGTAATTCATTTTAAAACTTGGTCTAAAAGAAAAGCAGGATCTAAATGTTAGCTTTTGTTGTTTTATAAGAAAAGAATGTGATTGAAGAAAATAGTTAGTGTAGAAGGAATTTAAACTTTTTAAACTAAATAGCATATATACTGAGAAAATATTTATGACATGTGACAGATACAAGGAATAATAAATATTCACATACCACTCAGTTTAAGAACTTAGACATTAATCATCTAAAAGGGCACGGCGGTGGGGTAAGAGACCAACTGCAATTTCTCTGGTATTTGTGTGTCTGGAACTTCATAATTATTTGTGGGGGGCGGGGGGGAACTGAAAACAAAACAAAACAAACAAACCAGGAGCCTAGGCATTTAATCAAAGACATTAAAAAAAAAAGGACATTCATAAATAATGGACTAATTAAAGTATAACATTGATTCACTCTGTAAATGTTTTGAATAAAAGCAGAGTTTTGTATTTTAGAGCTCAGGGACTATTCTGGAATGGGTGTTCAGTGGTAAGATTCTCTGTCAAGTGGTGCATGTTTATAAAGCCTATTTCAAAAGAAGTGAAGGGTGTATTCTTGTGAAGATGGTTCTTCTAATGAGGCCAAAGAGCAATTATTTAGATACACTCTGTTTTGCAAAGGCATTTTTCTATCCCAGCTGCAACTGAACACCAACAAAGGTCTCTGGACCTAGGGTTTTATAAAAACTCTTGCATTTTAACCAAAGGAGTCTGTTGTTTTTTGAATGTGCTTTAGTTCCTGGATACAGTGTTTCAGAGCTGCATGGAATCTTAAAAATGTAGGACTCAGGTATGAAACTGAGTCCTAGATGCATTTAATTACATGTCCAGAAGATTTTCTTGAAAAAGTTCTAGAGATGGATGGTGATGAGGGTTGCACAACAAGATGAATGCATTTAATGCCACCGAATTGTAACTTAAAAATGGCTAAAATGGCGAATGTTATGTTATGCATAAAGAAAGACACACACGCAAAATGCTGAAGTCTCATTGATTATGGGTTCAGATTCTGGTCTAGAACCTATGTGTCTATTCTAAGAGAGGCTCCATCAGCCTATTTGAACTGAATCTTTTTTTTTTTTTTTTTTTGAGACAGAATCTGACTCTGTCATCCAGGCTGGAGTGCAATGGCACCATCACAGCTAACTGCAACCTCTGCCTCCTGGCTTCAAGTGATTCTCATGCCTCAGCAACCCCACACCTGGTTAATTTGTATATTTTTAGTAGAGACAGAGTTTTGCCATATTGGCCAGGCTGGCCTTGAACTCTTGGCCTTAGATGATCTACCTGCCTTGGCCTCCTAAAGTGTTGGGATTACAGGCGTGAGCCACTGTACCCGGCCCACCACGAACTTTTATGTAAAGTGGTGTTAAGTCAGGTGAAGCCAATACCTAGTGTTATGCCTATCTGTATTCCAGTTTTTACATACTAGCAGTATTTAAGTGAGATGTTATTCTCACATTGGGCTTAATTTATTAGATTCTACTTTTTTTTTTTTTTTTGAGACTGAGTCTTGCTCTGTTTCTGAAGCTGGAGTGAAGTGGCACGATCTTGGCTCACTGCAACCTCTGCCTCCTGGGTTTAAGCAACTCTCCTGTCTCAGCCTCCTGAGTATAGATTCTACTTTTAATAGATAACTAGAGCTTTCTTTTGGCATTACTAGAGACAAACTAAGAGAAAAGAGATCTTTAGACAAAATGTCAATACTAAAATTGATTTTATATATCTTTAGTTTATATATTTACATATATAAATATGTTGTTTTACTATTATTTGTATTACACTAAAACTATTATTTGTACTTAACACTAAAATTAAACAAACTTTATTGGCAACTATATCAGCTTATTTTTGTAAAGTGATCTTTTATTTTCTATTTTTATTCTTTTTTAAGACACATGAGGTCTTGCTTCATTGCCCAGGCTGGAGTATAGTGGTGTGACCATAGCTCACTGCTGATTGAACTTCTGGGCTCAAGCAGTCCTTCCACCTCAGGTCCCAAGTAGCTGGAATTACAGCTGCTAGCCACCATGCCTGGCTGTAAAGTAATATTTTATGAAGCAGCTGTGCTAAAATCTGTGAGGGATACTAAGAAATCTAAAATATAATCCTTGTCTTCAGGGAGTTTGCCATCTAGTTAGGGAGGGAGATTCAGTAAATGCAAACAACAATAACATTTTAGAAATTGAAGTGTACTCTTCCTCTTTCTTTCTCTTTCATTCTTTTTTTCTTTCTTTTGATGTTTCTTTCTCCTTTTCTCTCTTTTTCTAAAATCTCTTCCTCTTTCTCTCTTTCTTAAAAAAAAAAAAAGAAATTGAAGTGTAATATGCATAGGTACCTAAATCATTTGAATACTATGAATAAACTGTACACAAATGTTTCATAAAATGAATATGTCCATGTAAGCTCTGCTTGGATTAGAAACAGAATATTCTCAGAATCCCCAAGTCTCTCTCGTGTGCCTTCCTAGGCCCCACTTACCCAGCAAAAGGTAACAACTGTCCTGGTATCTATCACCATAGATTAGTTTTGTCATCTTTGACCTTTATGTAAATAGCATCATACAGTAGTGTTCTTTTGTATCTGGTTTCTTTTACTCAAGGTTATTTCTACATGACTCATACATGTTATTGTGTGAAGCTACAGTTTGTTCATTTTCATTTCATTATAGTATTTCATTGAACAAAAATGCTGTAATTCATTCATTCTTCTGTTGAAGAACTCTATAGGATACATACTAAAGAGCAGAATTATTAGGTCATCCAGGAGACATACTCAGCCTTTTTTTTTGGAATTGCTCTGTCATGTGGGCAATCTCACCTCACTGTAACCTCTGCCTCCTGGTTCAAGCAATTCTCCTGCCTCAGCCTCCTGAGTAGCTGGGACTACAGGCACATGCCACCACGCCCGGCTAATTTTTGTATTTTTAGTGGAGACAGGGTTTCACCATGTTGGCCAGGATGGTCTTGATCTCTTGGTCTCGCAATCCACATGCCTCAGCCTCCCAAAGTGTTCGGGTTACAGGTGTGAGCCACCGCGCCTGGCCCATGCTCAGCTTTAATGGATGTTGCCAGTTTTCAATTTACATGCCAATTTTCATTTTCATTTCTTTCTTTCTTTTTTTTTTTTTGAGACAGAGTCTCGCCCTGTCACCCAGGCTGTAGTGCAGTGGCACAATCTCGGCTCCCTGCAATCTCTGCCTCCTGGTTCAAGCAATTCTCCTGCCTCAGCCTCCCAAGTACCTGGGACTACAGGCATGCGCCACCATGCCCAGCTAATTTTTTTGTATTTTTAGTAGAGACAAGATTTCACCATGTTGCCCAGGATGGTCTCCATCTCCTGACCTCGTGATTCGCCCGCCTCGGCCTCCCAAAGCGCTGGGATTACAGGCATGAGCCACCGCATCTGGCCCAAATTTTCATTTTCTAATTGTTTCTAATATATAGGAATACAATTAATTTTTGTATATTGACCTCCCATTTAGAGATCTTATTAAATTTAATTCTAATAGTCTGTAGATTCTTTCAGATTTTTCACATAAACATTCATGCTATCTGCAAATAATGACAGTTCTATTTCTCCCTTAGCAATCCTTATGTCTTTTTTTTTTTTTTAATCACATTGGCTAGAACTGCCTGTACAATGTTGGATACAAATGGTAATACTAGACATACTATTTGCAATTCTCTTTCCCAATCTCAGGGGGAAAGCTATAAGTGTTTCACCATTGAGTACAATGTTTGTTATAGGCTTTTTTGTATATATACTTCTTTATATTGGGGAACTTCCTTCTCACTCAACTTTCTAAATGCCAATAGTACTTTGTTTAGGTATAATTTGCATATATTAATAGCAAACTACACAAATCCTAAGGGTACAACTCAATACATTTTTGACAATGGTTTGTCGAAATGTGACTGTCACCTAGATCCATATTCATCATCCCAGAATATTTCTTCATCCCTCCAAAATTCTGTTTTCCCTTTTTCTGGTCAATCCGCACTCCCTACAACCCTAGCATCGACTTTCATCATTATATATTCATTGTGCCTGCTCCCATAGTATTCTAGTATAAATGGAATTGTACAGAATGCACTCATACGACTACTTTTGCTTAGCAAAATGCTTCTGAAATTCACTCATGTTGTTGCCTATTTCAGTAATTTGTTGCTTTTTATTGTTGAGTACTATTCCAGTGTATGAATATACTTCACTTTGTTCCTCCACATAGCTTGATGATGGAAATTAGTTTTCAGGTTTTCACTATCATGAATAAAACACCTATTAATGTTCTATACAATCTTTTGGTGAACATCTGTTTTCATTTCTCTTAGAAAAATACCTAGGAGAACTGTTGGGTAGAATTGTGTATGCTTAACTTTAATAATAAGTTTCTGTTTTCCAAGGTGTTTATATAATCCTGCCAGCAAAGAATGAGAGTTCCAATTTTCCACATTCTCCCCAATATTTGATATTGTCAGTCTTTTTTGTTTCTTTTTTAGACAAGAGTCTCACTCTGTCACTCAGGCTGGAGTGCAGTGGCACAATCTCAGCTCACTGCAACCTCCGCCTCCCAGATTCAAGCAATTCTCCTGCCTCAGCCTCCCAAGTAGCTGGGATTAGAGGCATGCTCTACCATGCCCAGCTAATTTTTATATTTTTGGTAGAGACAGGGTTTCATCATGTTGGCCAGGCTGGTCTCGAACTCCTGACCTCAGGTGATCCCCCACCTTAGCCTCCCAAAGTGCAGGGATTACAGGCATGAGCCACTGCACCTGGCCACTCTCTCTTTCTTCTTTCTCTTTCTCTCTCTCTCTTTCATTCTTTCACACAGGTTCTTGCTCTCTTGCTCAGGCTAGAGTGCAGTGGCATGATTATGGCTCACTGCAGCCTCAACCTCACAGGTTCAAGTGATCTCCTGCCTCAGCCTCCAGAGCAGCTGAGACTACAGGTGTGTGCCACCACACCTGGGTTGTTTTTTATTTAATTTTTGTAGAGATGGAGTTTCACCATGTTGCCCAGGCTAGTCTTGAACTCCTGGGTTCAAGCCATTCTCCTGCCTTGGCCTCCCAAAGTGCTTGGAATACAAGCTGGCCCATGATTCCTTCTAGGCGCTTTATAGTTTGAGTTTTATCATTTAAGCCTATGATCCATCTTGAATTCATTCTTGGGTATGGTAAAAGGTCAATATTTTCTCCATACTAAATCTAGTTGTAGCACTACTTATTGTTAAGACTTTCCTTTTTTTATTGAATTTCTTTGACAACTTTGTACAAAATCCATTGACTATAAATTTGGGCTCCTATTTCTGAATTCTCTATTCTGTTCCATTGATCTGTTTGTACATTCTTACACCAATATTACAGTGTCTTAATTAGCGTAGCTTTATAGTAAATATTGAAACCAGCAGTGTAAGTCATTCAGCTTGTTCTTCCTCAAGTTTGCCTTGGCTATTCTAGGTAATATATATTTGCATATAGATTTTAGAATTAGTACCTCAATTTTTATTTAAAAAGCTTGTTGGGGTTTTGATTGGAATTGCATTGAATCTATAGATCCATTTGAGAAGTGCTGACATTTTAATACTGAAGACATCTTAATAACGTTTTCTAAAACAGAAATGGGGTCTTGCTTTGTTGCCCAGGCTGGTTTCAAACTCTTTGCCTCAAGTGATCCTCCTGCCTCAGCTTCCCAAAGTGCAGGGATTACAGGCATGAGCCACTACACCTGGTCCCATCTCTCTTTTTAGAAATCTAACTTTTTGGCCTGGCATGGTGGCTTATGCCTGTAATCCTAACACTTTGGAAGGCTGAGGTAGGCAGATCACTTGAGCTTTAGGAGTTCAAGACCAGCCTGGGTAAGATGGTAAAACCTCATCTCTAACAAAAAAAAAAAAAAAAAAAAAAAAAAAAAAAGCTGAGCGTGGTGGCACATGCCTGCATTCTTGACTATTAGGAAGGTCAGGGCTGCAGTGAGCTGTGATTGTGCCACTGCACTCTCTGGCCTGAGTGACAGAGTAAGATTCTGTCACAAAAAAATAAAATAAAATAAAATAATTAATTTTTTAAGAGAGAGGGTATTGCTATATTGCCCATGCTGGCCTGTGACTCCTATGCTCAAGTAATCGTCCGGCCTCAGCTTCCCAAGTGGTTGGGACTACAAGCATATGCCACTGTGCCCAGTCCATTTCTGTTTTTAGGCTATTGTGAATTTCTATTAGCATTTTTTTTTTCCTCAATGTAGAGGTCACTCACATCTGTCATTAAGTTTATTCCTAAATACTTGATTTTTTAAATGCTTTTGTAAATGGCATTTAAAAAATTTTCATTTTCCAGTTGTTTCATGCTAACACACAGAAGATATACAATTGACATTGTACCTTGTGATCCTACATTCATTTCAGTAGTTTATGGATTCTTTTGAATTTTATATGTATACTATCTCATCATTGGTGAATAAGTTGGGTTTTACCTCCTTCCAATTTATTCTCTTGTCTTATTGCACTGATAAAATTTGCAGAGATGCTAAATAACTTGCCCAAGTTCACGCACTTAGTAAGAGCCAAGATTAAAACTCATTCCAGATACCCTGGAATGAGTGTGGGTATATTAATATTTGTTTTTGTTTAAGAAATAAGGGAGGTATGAATAGAAAAAGTAGTTAGGGACATATCAAAGAGGTTCTTAATATAAGGTAAAGGAATTGAATTGTATTCTGTAGGTAATGAAGGATCATTAAGTGTTTTCAAGTGGGAAATTAACAAAATAAGACCAAGGGATGAATCTTGTGACAGTGTACAGCATAACTTGAAGGGAGCCCATTCATTCATTTCTTCATTCTTTTCACGATCATTTATTGAGTACCCCTTATGTTCTAGGAATTATTATAGGTACTGAGGAATGACGATCTTTCTTTATTTCTTTCCTTTTCTTTCTTTTCTCTTTCTTTCTTCCATTCTTTCTTCCTTTCTTTCCTCTCTCTCTCTCTTTTTTTTAAGACGGAGTCTCGCTGTGTCACCAGGCTGGAGTGCAGTGGCACCATCTCGGCTCACTGCAACCTCTGCCTCTTGGGTTCAAGCGATTCTCCTGTCTCAGCCTTCCGAGTAGCTGGGACTACAGGTGCAGACCACCATGCCCAGATAATTTTCTTTTTCTTGTATTTTTAGTAAAGACGGGGTTTCACCATGTTGGCCAGATGGGCTCGATCTCTTGACTTCATGATCCACTCGCCTCGGCCTCCCAAAGTTTTGGGATTACAGGCGTGAGCCACCATGCCCAGCCAAGAATGTCTTTCTTAGAGTAGTAGAGACACAAGTGATGAAGAGTAGAATCCTAACACAATCTTAGGTATGCTGCAAAGGCAGGTCTGTGACTTGGCATTAATTACTTGATATCTCTGAAGCTCAGTTTTATTGTAAGTAAAAAGGGAATAATAATACATATAATGACTACTTCAGTAAGAAGAAAATGTATGTAATATGCTTGACCTGTATTAGACATTTATTTATGGTAGCTATAATATTTAAGGGACTTAGAAGAGAGCAAACAATAAGAATGAAACATTTCAGTGATGATGAATGCCAACCGCTCTGATGGTGGAAGAAAAAAAAGAAAAAAAAAAGAAAAAAAGAATGAAACATTTCATCACATAGTTGTTCAATAATCAAATTGACAAATGTTTTAACTGACCCCCCACCCCATGATTACACTTTAATAGAATGAACTATAAATTTTTGCTTTTGCAATTTAAGAGTGCACCAAAGTAGAGATAACTGTGCTACACACAGATTTAGCTGACATAATAATATTCCCTTACATCTGTATAAAGAGCTTGATAGTTAACAAAGTGCATTTATTTACATCATTTTGAGTCTGTAACAATTACACAGATGAGGAAATTGTGATGTTTAGTGACTTGAGGTCACACAGTAAGTTACAGAGACACTTCACATCATATTTGCTTATATTCTATAGCTCTTTTTGCCATACTGTTACCTCTAATTATCTCATGATGCATGCTAGTAGTGTTAACTCAAAAATAGTGTAGAATCTCCCACTTTTATGCAATTTACTTATGAAAAAAGTGAGTCCTTTGAAAACTGTGTAAGAGAAGGCAGACAAAAATAGAAATTCTTGTCTTATAGCAGTCATATTCTGATCATTCCCAAGTTATATTATTAAATATACAATTTGTCATTTTCTTTTCTTTATTGCATTTATGATTCTGCTGACATTTTTGGTGTTTCCTTGCCTCGTCCATTCATGGTATGTTGTTTCTGCTTCTACTACATTTCAATAATTTCCTTCCCCTTTATGATCTGCACCCACATATTTTTTCCCTTTGGGTTGTTCTCTCTTGGTAATATACCCAGTTCCTATGTCTTTGCCTTTTTTTTTCCTTCTTCCTTATTTTCCTTTGTGTCATTAAGTCAACTTATCTACTGCCTTTTCTACCTTTTCATTTTACATTATCACAGTGAGGATTCATTAAAAATTATGGCTAGTTTTTATAAACAATTGTTCTGAGATCTCACGGGAATCAAAGTTCTTTCAAAGTATGGAAAATGTTTTTTATAAACATGTTTTATGAGCAAGGCATTGGAGGATGAGGTGGGGAAGGGGACATGAGGATTGGAATATATACTATTATTTATATTTCACAGATTCAATAAAACAACAAACACATAATTCCTTGTTAGGTGCTATACAAATAAGAAGACGACAAGGTCTTGGGCTCTGCAGAGCTTACAATCTAGAGAAAAAGAAAGATAAATATATAAACAACTCTAGTGCAAGACAGAATACTGTTACAGCAAGAACATGAAGTTTAGAGGGTGCCCAGAGATTGTACAAGAGAGAGTTTAAGTCACACAATTCAAGCTCAGGCAATTGAGTAGCACCTGGGCATGGAACTCATCTACTATGCTGTCAGAGGTTTTTGTTTATTTCTTGTAAGAAAATGTCTTCAGCAGTCATAAGAAGTTTTGAATAATATGGGAATGCAATGGTGGGGAGTCAGGTGTTTGCAGAGGTTTCATGGGTAGTTTTAAAAAGTGTGAAATCTTATGATTGCAGAGGACTGATGGACTCTGGACCTCCGCCAAAATGGGAGGGATGGGAAGCGCGAAGGAAAATCCTTTTTTTTTTTTTTTTTAAATCACAACTACTAATAACTCACAGTTGGGGGTGAGGACAGGAAAGCAAATCGGGAGTTCAGCATTGTGACAAACCTCAGGTGACTACTACCCCATTGTAGACACACTACAGACTGGTATTAGCATAAGATAGGCCATAAACAAACTCCATTTCCTCTCAACGCATTGGGAACATAATTTTATTATTCCAGCTAGCTTAAAAAAATCTTTAAAAATGTACATTAATATATAGTCATTGCAGACATTTCAAACGCTAGATAGGTGTGCAAAATAAAAAGTGGAAGTACCATCACCCACTTCTCACATTCCCCAGCGCTAACATTTGTTGTTATAGGCTTCTAAGCATTTTCTATCCACAAACACACACACACCCCCCCACCCCACACATACTTTTTTGTTCTTTTCCCAAATACAATTGGTGGTACACCCATATACTTTAGGATGAAGACACGATTAAAAGCATGGGCTTTGGAGCTCGCCAGAACTGGGCTCAAATCCTCTCCTGTGTGACCTTGGGCAAATTACTTGCTTAAGCTTCCACTTTTTTTGTGAAGTGAAAAGCGGTAACGACTTCGGAAGGTTTTAAGATTAAGGTCTATATCGTATATACATCACTCAGTACAGTCAGATACATAGTAAGTGTTCAATAAACACTCTTATTGTCTCCCAAAAGTGACCTTTCTCATAGTAAAAGCAGGGAATATGTTCCCGTCATAGTTTGATAACTGCCGTTAAACAAACGTTGCTGATTTTTTTCAACTGATTACAGTATAAGTTGGAAAAACACTTGCTTTTCCAAAGCATAAAACAGATCCGTCTAAGTAACACTTAACGCCAATCTCCACTAGTCCATGTCTAGAGAATGGACTTTCCAATACAAACTTTTGTGATTTCATGACGTGCCGAGAATTCTCAACCACGTTAAGTTTTACACCCTGTGTGCAGCATTTGCTTTTTCCCGCAATTGCGGAGTGGCACCCCTTCCAGCTCCCACAGTCGCGCTTCTCCATCTCCTCTGGAGATAGGCGTGCAATCGGAGAAGCCTCTCCCCGTTGGAGCCGTGGGGGACTTGACGGATGCGGGGCGCCTCTCGGGATCAGCGGCAGGACCCGTTGTTGGGTGGGGTGAGGTGCGCCCGAGGGGTGCTGGCCAAGGGGCCCGGCCGGATGGGCGGGAGGGTCCTCTCTCCGCGACCCTAGGACTCGGCTCTCCCCAATCTTCGTCTTGGGGTAACGTCCCTGCCGTCTGCAGCCCCCAGGTCCCACTGCCTCTGACTTGGCGGCCCGGGCCCGTCCCAGTCGCTAGTTTTCTTTTTGGCATTGCCCTTTGCCCTCCTATGCAGTCCTCTGTTGACTCTCTCTTCAGTTCCAGTCACCCTCTAGGTCACCCTTCCTCTACCACAGTCACCCATTTTGTACCCTGTCCCCTTACTCTTCTTCATCTCTCCCCGGGCCGCCTTCTCAGAGGACTCTGCAGAAGGAGATGCTGCGGACCCCACGGCCAGGGGCTGCTCCCCGGACAACCCTGCGTCCACCTTTGCCCCTTCCTCGGGGGCGCGAGAGGCAAGTTTCCGCCCCGTCCTTTTCCCAGTGACAGGACTTGGCGGCGGCCACTGCCGGGGAGGGAGAGAGGGACGGCCTGGCTCCCGAGCCCCCTCCCCTGCTCGCGAGCTCGCGCTGTCTGTCTCCGTAAGTGCGGAGACGCGGAGGAGGAGGAGGAGGAGGAGGAGGGAGTTGGGGGAGGATCTCCATTGAAATAAACAACCAGGCAGCAGTTATTAACACGGGAACATGGCGGCCGCAGCCTCGGCTACAGCTTCGGCGGCGAAGGTCAGCACCGACGGCAGCCGGCACCTGACGGCGTGACCGACCCGAGCCGGTAACCGCGCCTTCCCCCGGGGCCGCGAGGGCGGGCGGGGGGCGGGCGGCAGGCGGGGGGCGCAGCGTCCCCACCCCCCGGCCGCGACTGCCCTTCTTGCGCCGAGCCCCGGCAGAGCCGTGCGCCTCCGAGAGGCTGTTTTTGTGTGGGGGGACCGCCGCCGGAGTGCGCGAAAAACGGGAGTTGCATCCCGGAGGCGCAGCGACGCTGGGGAGTTGGGGCTTGGGGGTGGGGAGGGCGGGAAGCGGCGGGGAGACGCGGAGTCCCCGGGAGAGAAAGGAGGCGCTCCAGCGCCTTGCGAGAGCTCGGGAGACGAGTCCCGGAGCGCGAGGCGGGCGGAGGCTGCAGCTCGAGGCGCCGGCGAGAGGTGGGCTCCGAAGCACAGCGGGGAGGCCGGGGGTGCGGCCCCCACTCCAAGGAGCGAGTGCCCGCCGACCAGCCCGTTGCGGGGCCGGCGGAGACCGAGGTTCCAGCCCCTCGGGGGCAGCGCGGCAGAGCCGAGAAGGTGAATCCGGGGTAGGTGCATTCTTTAATGGAAGCGCGGAGCGGCTGCAGCGGAGAGTGGGAGCCGGGCGAGGGGAGGCAGGACTCGGGAAGTGCCGGGGGTGGTGAAGGTGAAGCGGGGTGTCGGGGCGGCCGGCGGGCTGCGGCGCGGGGCGGGGCGCCGCGGCCCGGAGGGCGGCCCGGGCCCTTGTCAGCGCCGGGGGCTGGGGGCGGGGGGCGAGGGGCGCCGAGTACCGCGGGCGGACGGGAAGGAGCTGCGGCGGGCGGGGCGCGCGGCGCCTTGGGGCCGAGCAGGCCGGGCCGCGGTGGGGGCGGGGAGCCGAGGGCCGGGCCGCGGCGGCGCGGAGCCGGGCTCGCCCCTGACTGAACTTTCTGGGTACGGGCGTGTGTACCGGAGGCGCGCTGGGGCCGGGGCCGGGGCCGCGGGCGGGAGGCGGGCCGGTAGGTTCCGGGTTGGCTCGCCAGCGCCCCCTTTTCTCGCCCCCTTCTCCCCGCCCATGAAGGGACAGGCCCTCGGGGCCCCAGGCAGGAAGCAGGAGGGGCCCTCGCGGCCGCCTCGCGATGGTCACGCCCCGGGCCCGGGGACCCGGCTCCCTCGGGCCCCTGGGGGGTGCTGGAGGAGGGGGCCCGGGTCTCGCTGCTGGCTGTGCTCCCTGCCCCCTCCTCTCGGGGGAGTCCCGGAGGCGCCTCTTCCGAGACCGGGGGTGGGTCGGTCCCTGGTTAGATGGCCCCTCCCTCTCCCCCCTCTCTCTAGTGGTTTCCGGGGCCTGCGGGACCGAGGGGCGGGAATCGGGTACCAGAGCCCCCTTCTGCCGGCCAGGAGCTGGACTAGGCCTCACGCGTTCTGGGTCAGTCACTGGCAGGGGAAACTTTCCTAAACCATAGACCGAGCCTAAACACCTTCCTCCGCCACCTCGTACTGTAATCCCACTCCCACTCCACCTCCTCCGACGCCTTCCCCTCCCACCGACCCGAATCTCGCTGCGTCTGACTGATGGGGCAGTGAGCCAATCGAAGGCGGGGAGCTGACCTGCCGGGTGTCGGTGAGCCAATCGTGCGGACCGGAGGAAGGAAGGGGGCGGGGTTTCTCCGGACCAGTTAGAGCGGAGTTGCTTGCGGGGCGGGGAAGTCTTGGAGACGCTGAGAGCGAGCTACTCTTGTCCATCCCCTAGTCACCCGCTCCTTGATCTCTGGGGTTGTGTCACTTAGAGGGGCTTCGACCTGGGGAGGCATGCCGAGATACTCGAGGTCTTGTATGTCTTTCGTACTGAAATAGATGTTGTCTTAGACACGACGAAGTCTACAGCCACTTTAGGATGTGCAGTAACTCCCCGAGGTCAGTTTCTAAAATGGCACATGCTGTAGTGATCCTGTCTTGGACCTCAGTGCCGGGTTTACATACTAATAGTCACAGAAGTTACCCGTTTAACTCTATTCAGTTTCACTCAGCTACGCCAGAATGGGGACAATGAAATTTGAAAGGGGACCCTGAGAATGAAGCCATCTGAGTAGTCTCACATCAACTGATTATTGGGAGTGGAAAGCATCATTGTTCCTAATGGCCTCACTGGTTCCTTGTTTAATTAGAGCACCAATCCCCAAAGTGCACTCGAAACTTCAGCATTTGGGGATGTCATTGAAAAAAAAAAGTTTTGGTGTATGGTATGCATTTTTTTTTTCCTTGCTTTTTCTTGGGTAAACAAAATGAAGCTGAGAACTAAAGCATCACTGATTGAAACATTAAGTGTGGGTATTTAAGGAGCAAAGCTAATCAAAGAATATTTGTCTACAGGAAAAAGTCTGAGGAAAATGTAGTTTGCCAGATTACTCCCACACAAAAGATTCTTAAAAATAATTTTAATTTTCTTAAACACTGCTGAATTGTACCGTGTAGGGGTACTTTTCTGGTTTATATAAGGTTAGGAGACATCTTTGGTTGTTTTAACTGTTTATTGGGCGTTCAGTCAAGTGACTTTTTCAACTCCTGACTTTTAGGAACGGAGGTCTTTGGTTCTCTGTAAAGATCACAGGTTGGTCTGCAGGAATAGCAGTCTCTAAAAAAAAAAAAAGCAGCTGCTACAAAGCGTGTGCATGTTTGTGCGCGTGTCTCTGTGTGTGTGTTCCTGTTCTTTGTTGGTGAGGTAAGGGTACACTAACAGAAGTAATACTCCCTTTCTTACCTGGAATTTGTAGACTCTTTGGGAGTTCAAAGAATGAATAGTATTAGATTAAGGATGAATTCATTCATTTTTGTTGTAAGTATCCCATGAATTTAATTTTGGGAGTTTTTTTCTTTTAGGTGTCTTATGTGCAAAATACGTATCTTTTCTGTAGTTCAAGCTTTTATTAATATGAGGTTGCTAAGAATTGAGGGGGACTGCAGTTCTAGGGAACAGTATTTGCCAAACTCTACAAATGTGTTCTGTTGTAATATACTATTTTCAAATTTACTGTGTAAGTTCCCAATTCAGGATAATTTTGGGTGCATGTAGACAAGAATTAATTGCATTTTGCTGTAGCTCTTGAGATGTTGTTTGTGATAAAATAGTGAAAACAGAGAAGATAAACCAAACACTTACTTAGACTGATAGAGGTAGGGAATATTATAAACAACATTCAAAATTGGACAACATTCAAAACCCCACATCATTTGTTTATTTAGTTATTGATGGGCACTCTGACACATGCCCTTCTCTTTTTCGTATGCTTAGTGGCAACATATTATTTTACTTAATTGTATATAGCAATCCTTGAAAATGTTCTCAGATTCTTGATTACAGAGAGAACCAAGTCTCCTAATGCCTGGCTTGGGGGAAAAAACCTCTCAAGCATATGGAGGCATCTAGAAAAAGATGTGCATCGTCAGCTGTGATTCCATTGTGTGCTCTCAGACTGGATCTGAGCTTCCTTCCTCCTGGGAATGTCAGTCTTAAACAGAGGAGTTCTTTGACTTTTAGATGTCAGAATACTGAAGTAGGTGGGTAGAAAAGAGCTCACCAATTATGAATTTAATGTGTTTTGGGTAGTTAATATTATTTTGGATTTTAACCCTTCATTGGTTAAATATAATTTAGATGACTTTGGCTTAGTGTAAAAGAGCATTTTATTGAAAATATAAAATGTAGATGTTGGAGGGGGACTTGGGCTGTGGATAAAGGGGGAATGCTCTTTAGTTGTCTTTATTTATAATTGTGTCTTATTAAAGCTTTCCAAGCCTCAGGCAGCATCAAGGATCTGTGAGCAGTGCTTCCATTACGTGTCCTGTATTTAAGGATTCAGTACTGTAGCTGTTTCAAATCACATAAGGTTGAAATGTGACCCATAAGTTGATAGCTTGGATTTATTGGGAAAAATTGTTTGTGTTGTATTCAGTTTAAAAGCAATTCTTTTAAGTACGCGGATACTGGATAATAAAGAAAAAGAAAAAAGGGAATGGTCTCTTTAAACAATTTTTCTATGAGATTAATTTTCTAAAATGCACAGTGTGGCCTTATTTGATACTTTGACCATTATTGTGTCATGATCGAAGTTATTTTTAAAAGCAAAATTAATGCTTATTTATTGTTATGACAAAACTGCTATTGAAAATTACTAATTTTAATATTTTGTGTGTGTAATTTGGTAATATATGTTATTACATGCTTTATTGATTTTAGATGAAGAGAATAGGAGGGAGAAAATAAGTCACTGCTTTAAGGTATTGGTCTTTTATTGCAGCAAATCATAAAATCAGCAGCAAATCAGGATCTTTTCCTGTAGTGAAAGAATAAGACTATAGTTCATACCAAAAATGAAAGCCATTTAAGGGAAAACGGAACAAAACCTTCATTTTTTTTGTACCCGTTCATATTTCAGGCTAATTTAACCTGTATGCCTAACTTTTCAAAACAAACAAAAAAGATTGTGTTTGTTTTTCCTTTTTTGTTTTTAAGGACTTCTAGAAGGGTTTATGAATTGCAAGCTGTAAAAAGAATATGTCATATTACTCTTTAAAGTCTATTACAAGTAATGTCTGGGAAAGCTATGAAATACCATTTTAATGTTCTAGACCTTTAATTCAGACATCATAAAGAAAACACTTCTTTATGGATTCTAGATGGCTAATTTCTAGATAGATGTGAGAATGTGACTTTTGTGGATATTTTAGAAGCTGATGTAGTTCTCTTAGCTGTTGTAAAACTGATTATGGAAAGGAGTGGAAATCTTAAAGGTAAACTATGAAGGCAAATGAAATTAAAAGACTAGGTGGTCTGCCGGTAGATCCTAATACTGTTAAGCTTTTAGGGCGAAGATTTTATGTGTTTACTCTATGAAATGTTGATCAATGACCACATTTCTGGCTCCCCATCGCTGTGATGACATAATGCAATTGTGGAAATGTTGATTCTAGGACAATTTTCAGTTGGTTCCCTGGTTGGAAATTTGTAGAGAAGAATTAAATGAGCAGGGAATCTTTGGTGGTGTTTTACATAGCTGTTTTTGAGGCTTTGGACACAGAATCATCATTTTGAGTAATAAAGCAAGAAAACTGCTTATAGGTAGAAGTTATTTGTAACCAGTTAAATGTTCTAAAGGAAAATAAAACATCTATACTTTGACTAGGCATCAGCTGACAGACAGATGGAGAATTGAAGTTAGCCTGTTAATTCTGGCAGAATTTATGGTTTGTAGTTAGCCAGTTCCGAATTGTTTGAGTTCCCCTGGCCAACTTAAATCTTACTTTGGTCTTGTTGTTGTCATTATTATTATATTATTATTTTGAGATATGGTTTCACTCTGTAACCCAGACTGGAGTGCAGTGGCATGATCACAGCTCACTGTATGTAGCCTTGACCTCTTAGGCTCAAGCGATCCTCCTGACTCAGCCTCCCAAGTAGTTGGGACTACAGGTGTGCATCTCCATGTCTGGCTAAATTTGAAATTTTTTTTGTAGAGATGAGTCTTGCCACATTGCCCAGGCTGGTCTTAAACTCTGGGCTCAGGTGATCCTTTCCCCTTGGCTTCCCAAAGTGCTGGGATTAAAGGCATCAGCCACCACGCCTGGCCATCATTTTGGGCTTTTTGGACCTTGTCTTTACCTTCTTGTCTTACTTAACTATTGTCTTATTCATTTGTTCATTTAGTCATTTGGGGAGCACTCTGTCCTGGCCTTTTCAGTGTACTTTCATAGTATAAATCATCCATTATGGAGCCAGTGATTAAAGGGGGAACATAGAGTGGGTAATCACACTTTTTTTGGTTGGGGAGGAGGTAGGAGGGGACATAATTGCCTTAATTTCAATTTGCTTTAGTACTTAAGATCTCTTCTTTGTGTGTGTGTGTGTAATTTTATGTCTGTGATATTAAATCAGCACATTCTGCTTTGATTTGGGTTTGGGTTGTCTTTTCCCTGAAAATAGGATTATAATGTTTATAATAAAAAATCTTGTTATATGTCCCCTTAACTGATTAGCTTACAACTAAATAGATTTCGTTTAGTGAAGGCATGAATATTTAGAATTATTTTTGTTTTATTTCCTCTGGAATCATGTTGTGTCCTCTCTGGCCTTAAGTCCTGTGTAGCGTATGGTAAGGTTGGCACTCTTTAGTTGGTTGAAGGTGATAGGCAATGCCTATGGATTGTTGCTGTTTTAGGAGGACACATTCTGGGCCTTAACTACCTAGGTTTCTAAAGGATGGAATGCTCCTGTGTGCAGCCTTGTGCAAGTATTCTGCTGTGGTTGTAAGTTTTTCTACATGTAGCTCATTGTTGCTCTTTTTTTCCCTTTTTTTGAGACAGGGTCTCACTCTGTTACCCAGGTTGGAGTGCAGTGGTGCGATCTCAGCTCACTGCAACCTCTGCCTCCTGGGTTCAAGAGATTCTCTCAACTAAGCCTCCTGAGTAGCTGAGACTGCAGGTACACGTCACTATTCCCGGCTAATTTTTGTATTTTTTGGTAGAGATGAAGTTTCACCATGTTGGCCAGGCTGTTCTTGAACTCCTGACCTCAAGTGTTCCACCTGCTTTGGCCTCCCAAAGTACTAAGATTACAGGCGTGAGCCATTGCACCTGGCCCATTCTTGCTCTTGACTAAAAGGTATGTATTTGAAGAATAACAATGATAACAACAGAAATGATAATAACAGCTATCTTTGAGGGCTAGCAACCTGATAGAGCGTTTTTTGATATGTGCTTCATTCTTCGATTCTTGCCACAACCCTATAAAATAGAGGTTACCTCCATTTTCCAGAAGGAGACTGAAGTGAGGTAAGCCCTGTGCCTGTGAGCAAAACTTTGGGAGGAAAAATTAACTTTGCCACTGAGTGGAGGAAACAAACCATAAACATCAGAGGGAATGGTTGAATTTGGAAATGTCTTTCTTTTAGGAATCTGAGAAAGCAAATGTTTGTGGGATGTTATAAGGCTCAGTCTACTTGTTAAGTCCATAAGAAGGATGAATACATTTGAATAGTACCAGTCCTGCAAATTATATCATCAGGCGTCTCCCAGACCCTTGCCTTAAGGAGGGTACTATACCTCCTTGCCTTAAAGAGAGCTTATACCTGCACAGAGATTATTTTAAGACCTATGAATAGTCTCTGGCTTTTTTGGTTGTCAGCTCAGTTTTTAACAGTCCTTGAAATTATAGATTTTTTTCTTTTAATTTTCCAGAAATAAGAATTATAATGGGTGAAGTAAAATAGTTAACATTTATTGAGTGCTTACTGAAAACCAAGTGCAGGGCAAAGGTGCCTCTACAGTACTCTTGTATGTTTCTTACTGGAGCATTGAGAGGTAGAACCCTATTCTTGTTAGCTGTGTTACCCAGTGCTTTGTCGAGATAACATAGATCAGTAATTCTCCACTAGTGAAAAGGAAAGGAGTAGGGAATGTATTTTGCAAAAGCATATTCAGGTTGCCTATTGTTCTCACAATAAAAAGCTCAGAAAATAAAGCTCAAGAAAACTTGATTGTGGGGGATAGGTAGAAAATAGATTGACAGAGCACTATAGAGGATAGAGGCTTAGAAAGGATAGAATGCTGATAAAGGTATTTGGCTTCTTAGGTCCTTAAAACACATTTAATTCTAGTGTGTTTAACTGTTGGGTGCAGCTTGTGCGATGCATGTTCTGCAGTTGTTTTGTAATCCATGTAGCATGGATGACTCGGTTTTGAGGTATTGTAGTCCCAAAAAGAAGGCTGATAATATATTCAGTCATCTGACTTCTGCTCTGCTATTTGTGGAATTCTTCTCTCTGTTCAATTGTTTGCAGGGAGTGCGGAGAGCTTTCAGGGAACTGTTTCACCTGCATATGTAGGATCAGCATGCATTGCTTTTAATGTTCCAGCTGCTGAGACTGAAGACCTGTTGTCATTGATGAAAATATAACACATGGCATTTTCTATTATTCATTTAGTGTGTCCATTATGAAATGTGACCCAAAACCTTCCAAGGCTTAACTTGGAGAGTATTAGTTCTGGAAGTTCTGTTGGTGCTGACTGATCTCTGCCCATTGAAGTCCTGGTCTAAATGAGGATTGTCTTTTCTAGCAGATCATTCCTGCTTGTAAAATCAGTTCATGATTCAATTGTGAAACGATTTCCCTTGTCTTTGGTGTTATAGTAGCATTTGTCAGAATATTTCATATTAACTTATCTTAAAATTTCTAATTCTACTGTTAATATGCTTAAAAATGAAAAGCTTTCAGTTATTGTCAAAATGTTTTTAGATTCCTAAATAAGGAATAAGGAAATTCCTTACTAGAATTCTGAATGTCGCGAGTATGAATTTCTACAAATGTAACCTAATATTATAGCACTTCTGGAAATTACAGAAGCTGGTTGTGGTAGTTATGGAGACAGGCAGTGGGGGCTTACCACTGCTTGAGGCGTTTCTGCTGTCCTGCATCTGCCATCTTGTGCCGGCAGCCTGTTGTGGATGTAGCATAGGGTGTGCCTGGCATTAAGACCAAACTCCAATAGCTGACCACTTACTGCGCAGTACTTTGACATCAGGGTAGAATGTAAATACTGGCTCAACATCTGACCACTTTGGGTGTGAATCTTTGCACATCTTTCTCCTCTACCTTTTAAAAATCTTTCTTCCCTGACTTTAATTTTTTCTTCAAGTTGAAGATTAAATATGATGGTAGTGAAAAGAACACAATCAAGATTATGGGGGAAGTCTGTTACCATCATTAAGGATTTCATGTATGTAGATCATGCCTGATAATGATCTACAGTGTCTCCCTTTACCAAACAGATTTGCCCTGCTAAAGGCACTTAGTGAAAAAGCCAGCTATTTGTTAAGAAAGAAATTACATTGTCCCTGTGTTAAGATCGCTTAACCCAAGCACAGTGAGGTAATTGGCTGATTTGTTGTTGGAAGTTAGTCAGTTGCTGGACAACACTGTGGTCCAGAAGACTGGGGCTGAGCTTCTGTTGTAATAGGATCAAGTGTTACATTCCTTAGCTTTTATATATGTATTTTGTTTCTTCCCTGTTTAAGGATATTGTTATAAACCCTACAGTGTTAGATGTCATGAAATAAGTGATTAAAGTCATCAAAATGCTGTAAACTGATAATTTAAGATTGGCAAAATCTGTAGTCAAATTGCTAAAACTTTAAGAATGCCTGCCTCTTTGGAGTTTCTCAATGTATTTTCAATTTCTTTAATTCTATTTTGAGACTTATTTTGTTTGGTGTTCTTGTTACTGGTTAAAGTAATATTAATGTTTGGTTCCTTAAGGCTTTTTCATACAAGTGTGATGTAAAAATATTTATTTTATTTAAGGGGTTTGGTGGCTCATGCCTGTAATCCTAGCACTTTGGCAGGCCGAGGCAGGAGGATCACCTGAGGTCAGGAGTTCGAGACCAGTATGGCCAACATGGTGAAACCCCGTTTCTACTAAAAATATAAAAACTAGCCAGACATGTTGGCAGGCACCTTACTTGGGAGGCTGAGGCAGGAGAACCGCTTGAACCTGGGAGGCGGAGGTTGCAGTGAGCTGAGATCGCACCATTGCACTCCAGCCTGGGCAACACTCTGTCTCAAAAAACAAAAAAACCAAAACCCAAAAACATATTATTTTATTGTATTTGAGCACCACTAGACTCTTTTCTAAATAGTTACTACATCATGAAACCTAGTGAAGGAAATGGAAACCACATGACGATCTTTTCCTTACGCTGTGCTACCTTTTATTTTAAGCAAAGGGTGTGTACAATTAATGATCCTAATAGAATAGAATATTCTAAGCTATTACATATAATACAAGAAAATGACATGATATTTACTGTGAACTGAACATATTGACAATGAATAACAACAATAAAAGTCAACAAAATGCCTGGACATTGACGGGCATTGGAAAACAAAACTGCTGGAGCATTATTACTTCCTGGTTAAAGGACACTCCACAATCAGTAGTAGTAATCTTCATGATCATTTATGATCTCATTTCTAATATTAAGTATTTTCACTTTAAGAAAACACATTTAATGGAGAAGAGAACCAGGAGATGGGGGAGCCCAGATTTTGGGCTCGAGGCAAGCAAAGGCCTGGGCAGGAAGGACCTGGTCCTGGGCACACCTGGCCTGGCCCTGCATTTGGGTTACAGGGTGAACCAGGAGTCACTAGGAGAGGCATCAGCTGTTCCCTGCCCTCCTCTCACTGTGTGTGTGTGTGTGTGTGTGTGTGTGTGTGTGTCGGGGGTGGGGGATGTTGGGGGCCAGCGCTGACCCTTTGGTGGGGAGGGAAGAAGAGAGGCAAAGAAAGGGCCTGATAGGTGGTAGATAGGTAGAGGATGGGACAAGTTTCAGCAGGTGGAGTCCCCAGAAGCTCACCTGCACTACAGTTGTATGATTCAGGATATCCCACCCGGAGCTCATGTATAGACAGAGCCTTTTGATCTGCATCCTTAATTGTGGAACAGGATGGCAGTGCTAATGGCCTGTGCCCTTTAAGCACCATTAAGCCCCAAAGCTCTTCTGCCCTCACCCTCTGTGTTACCAGACTGAGCATTTGGCAGATTGTTTTCCTCTTCTCAGGTCAGAAATGGGAGCACAAGTCTACCCAAAATTGGATAAAGACTAGGTGGTCCTAAGGCAAGGGAAGGCCTTCTGGAGCTTGTGGTTTTCAGAGGCTGAGTTCCCTGTCTTCCCTGGGCTTGGGTACCTCTAGGGGCCTTAGAGGAGTCAGGGGAGGCAATGTCTTCCCATCCAGGGGTAAAGAGAGTTTTCCCTTCCCCTTCCTGTTTCCTTTTAAGGTTCGGGTATCTCTGTGAGCTTCCTCTCAGTTTTTCTGGGACTGCCACAGGTTTTCATAGATGTTTATTCCTTTCAAGAAAGGGATTAGTTGAGTGTATAATGGAGAAAAAAAAATGCCTACAGAAAGAAACTGGAGGCAGCCTCAGGAGGACCCTGCAGGAATGCTGAGAGTTGCTGTATGAATGTAGGCTAAAAATGTTTGGACCATGCAGATGGAAAATAGTGCAAATAGTAGCCATGATGTAAGTCTGCAAATCAGTGAATGTATATATGAAGTAAATCAAGAGTGGTGAGTACATGCCATTGCAACTTGAAAGATTTTTAAAAGGATACTGGTAGTTTATCAAGTATCAAACTAAGTAGTCAATTTATGATACTTGTTACTCAAGCGGAAGAGGCTACTTACTACAAGAGTTTTTTTAATTTGTTGTGAGATTTAGATAAATATGTGGATGATTATTTCATAACATTTTAGTAAAACAAATTAGAGCTTTTGATATACATTCTTTGAAGTTTGATGTCAGGAGAAAAAACATGAACTAAAATGCTTTGACTAGTCTGATACTAATTGCAGTTTGTATGTTGTGTCCTGTAACTGTGCCTAAAACTGGTGTGTATTGTCTGAGTTACTTAGGAAACTGTTTTCTTGCTAGTTTGCTAATGGGGCTATAGTAAGGATGGAGTATATATATGCTATTCATTTTCCCTTCCACCCAAATAGTACGTAGAAAACAGCATATAGGCTTTCATTTTGAAATTGTGTTTTGGACTGACAATCTAACAAGACCTCCTCTGCTTTGAGTCATTAATAGATTGATCTTCCCCAGATATTCCTTTTCTAATAATGTAATTACCCTTGCATTATAGAATAATATCCCCAAACACTTAATGGAGGGATCTGTCAATAACCCAGTTTTCCCCATTTCTGTCCTTAACATGAATCTTTGTACCTGGCCTTCTGTAAGCATGTATTGACTGTGCAAGCTCACGATCTTTGATTTGCCCAGAGAAAATGAATGAATTATTCTAAAATTTAGGAAGCAGTCTTCTGTCATAAAACCCAGTTATTTTGGGAGTTGGTCTTACCGATCGTAGTTTACTCAATAACTCAATCCAAACCAAAAGAAAAGGAGTCCAAAAATACTCAAAGGTTATTAATAAGTTGTTTAATAGATCAGTTACAGATTTTATTAAAAATGATCTATGGAAAAGGAAGGCAGTCCTCTTCAAATAAGAAACAATACAAAATTAAATTTTTGGCTTTGTCACTTCAGTAAAATTGGACATTTTCCACACCTGGACTTATTAAATTTTCCCCTAAAGAATATTTTGCCACTGCAGTGAAAAGAGGGATTAATAATCTCAGTTTATAGTGGAGAGAGGAGAAAAAGGTAAAGAAAACCTTGGGGAAATTCAGTAGTTCTGAAAAGGTAATAAAACAAAACCAAATACAAAGAAAATATACCAGAGTTGGCACTTAACTACTTCCACTGAAGAAGTGATTAATAAAGAAGAAGAGAAGGCATCACTTAAGGACTGAGGTCTAAATAAATAATGAAATTCTACAACTGTCCAAGGAGCAAAGCCCTTCGAGTTCACACATTAGTATATTCTTATGGCAACACTTATAAAAGTGTTCTCAATGTTCTTCCTAAATTTCTACTTTTAACAATAATTTCTTATTTTGTGGGATCTTTTTATTTGCAGAATAATTCAGAAGGCTCTCCATCTGTCTGTCATCTATTCATGTTCTGCCACCAACTAACTGAGTGTTAAATCGTAGAAACACTGTGCGACTCAGATGGAAAAGCAGGCGGTGCTTTGTGCAGTGTCCTGTGCCCCTTCTCGCTCCCCTGATGCTTTAGTAATGTGGTAGAGTGAGAGGCTAAATACAGCTATTTCAGTGTGTTCATGTTTTCAGTTCCTGACAAATAACCTGCTAGAAAAGTATTGGGGTTTAGGGAGGACTAAGGATTTCTTTGGTCTCAACTTTTTATTATGAAAATTTTCCAACATGGAAAGGTTGAAAAATAGTACAGTGAATCCCTTATAAATTTTGCTATAAATGTTTTTTCTTTCCCCTCCTACCATCTCCACGGTGTGGGTGTGAGTGTGGTTGTGAGTATATATATTGGATAAACCATTTCAAAGTAAATTACAGATGTGATTCTTCATAAAGTGCATTGCCTTAAAATCAAGGCGTTATTTTAGGTAACCATACACATAGTACACAGTATCATCTAATATCAACTCTATTTCAGCTTTCCCAGCTGTCCCCAGAATGCCTGTTACAGCTTTGTTTTTGAAATGAGGATCCAATCAGGTTCACTCCTTGCATTTTGTTGTATCCCTTTCATCTCTTTTAAGGTGGACCAGTTCCCTGTGGTTTGTTTTGTTTGTTTGTTTAGACTTTTTAAAAGTCTAAGTCAATTATCCTGAAGAGGATGCAATTGTTCCATCAACTTTGGGGTGTCAGACTTCAGTTTCTTCAGAAGTGTTGGGAAATGAAGTTGTTAACGTGTTAATGAGTTTGATCAGGGCTGAAGAAGCACAGCCAACCTTTGAGAGCTTATTGCTTGAGATGATGGCATCCTTGGACATTTTCATGGCATGTTCCTTCTGAAGTCTCCAGGTCTGGGCCTAGACAAACTTTTTACTGGCAGATCATAAAGAGATTCAAATGAAGAGGTAATATCTGACCATGAGACGTTTACCATCTAACAACTTGAGATATTTTTTCCCTCCTGGGAAGTAGATTTCTGTTTTGGGCTCAGACCAAGGAGGTGGATTGAAATTGAGACACTAATTTTACAGCTCCCTTGGCTAAATAGAAAGCTTTTATTCAAACACTTATGTGGAGTAATATGATAGAGATGAAAATTTCCTGGAGCTTTTTGGGGCAATAGTAACTTTTAGTTTCTTGAATACTTCACTACTTCGTAACTTTGAATTTAGAAGTTTTTGTTTCTTTTGTTTTTCTTTATTTTGTTCTCCCTGTCGACTTTTCCTGCCCTACAATTGTTTCCATCTTCTTTACTTTATACCTAACCCTACCTTTTCTCTTTCCTGCTTTAGAATCTTACTGAAAGTGTGGTAGGGGCCCTCTCTTCCTACTTGAATTCACAGTGTGCACAGAGGTTCATTCTCACATTGAGAAATAGACTATAAATGTAAAAATCATTCATAGGTATGCAGTAGACACCAGAGAGAGGTACCTGGTCAGTCTCACCTAATCCAGTAGAGGAAGTAGTAGTATTAATAATATTATTCTTATGTATGTATGCATGTATGTATGTGTTTGTTTATTGTTGTTGTTTTAGAGACAGGGTCTTGCTCTGTAGCCTAGGCTGTGGTGCAGTGGCACAATCATACTCACTGCAGCCTCGAACTCCTGGGCTCAAGTGATCCTCCCACTTCAGCCTCCTGAGTACCTGGAACCACAGGTTTGTACCACTGTGCCCTATTAATTTTTTTTTTTTTGGTAGAGATAGGTCTTGCTTTGTTACCCAGGCTGGTCTTGAAGTGGGCTGAAGTGATCCTTGCATCTCAGCCTCCCAAAATGCTGGGATTATAGGTGTGAGGCACTGTGCGTGGCCTCATATTCTTAATGTAGTTATAGAAACCTTGGTATAAGAGTAGTGGGCAGGAAAGATTTTATGACCCAAGAAAACACGAATTATCACAAACATTTGAATAATCCCAGAAAAACTCTTGGCTTGAAACTTCTAAGCCTCAGAAAAAGCAAAACAAAATGAAGTTTGCCCCCTCTTATTCAAAGTAACTTACAAAGTAGCTAACATCGTTGTTAGGCTAATGGCCTCGAATCAGGTGCTACACCTTTCTGAATGGGACATAGAGACCTAGACAACATCTCCCAACCCCAGGACAGAAAATGCTGTTTATAAATAATGCACTTATTATTTTGTGGAATTAATATTTAAACTGGGAAGTCGTGTACTTAGAAGATAGAAAAGAGATTTCAAGAATGGAAAGAAAAATGACACTGGTCATAGACCTTTTTGTTTAAAATTCGGGCAATTTTAAGGTGAAATAATATGTGACTCAGATTTTTTAAAAAAAATTTCCTGTAAAATTTTTTTGTAAAATTTTTCCTGAAATGGCCGGGCATGGTGGCTCATGCCTGTAATCCTAGCACTTTGGGAGGCCAAGGCGGGCAGATCACCTGAGGTCAGGAGTTCGAGACCAGCCTGGCCAACATGCTGAAACCCTGTCTCTACTAAAAATACAAAGATTTGCTGGGTGTGGTGGCATGCAGCAGCAATCCCAGCTACTCGGAAGGCTGAGGCAGGAGAATTACTTGAACCCAGGAGGTGGAGGTTGTAGTGAGCTGAGATCATGCCATTGCACTCCAGCCTGGGTGACAAAAGCAAAACTCTGTCTAAAAAAAAAAAAAGTTTTCCTGAAATGTCTTAATGACATACTTGGTGACATTCTCCTTGTTCTTGTCATTCTATATGTATTGTGCTGCTTAAAAAAAAAAGATGGCCTCTTGGAGAGAGTTTGCCAAAATATTGTAGTCGCACACTGAGTGTATGCTACAGTTCAAACAGATGTGATGGCAGCTTGGGTCAGTTGGGAGGAAAATACTTAGAGAATCTGCAGTGTAACCAAATAGGGACATTAAGAACAATGGGGGAGCAACAAAAATAATATAAAGACAGTAATATTATTATAAAACAGTTACTATATAAAACTCCCAGAAAATGAGATCTCCTGCCTGCTTCTGTTTTTCATTCCTTTAAGCACCTCCAATTTTAAAAGTAGTCACTTAGGAAAAATACTTATAAAATGAGTAGTATTTTCCTCTTTACTAAACTTACTTGAAATGTGAAAAAATTCACTGAAATCTGTGAGATCTTTTAAGACTGACCTGTGTCTCTCCACTAAGTAATTGTAAACTGTAGACCCCACGCTAAAGAGTAGGGCTTTTACTGACTGTCTTTGTTCCCTGCATGTTACCTCTGTGTGTGTGTGTGTGTTTAAAAACAGTCCATTTTCTCTTTTCTAATATTCTGTGTTTTATCTGCTGTGGATTTGGAAATCAGATAACCAGGTTTGTTTGTTTATTCAGCAAAAATTTAATGAGTAACCTCTGTATTACAGACGTTAGTATACAGAGATTAAAAAATAAGTGTTCCTATCCTCAAAGACCTTACATTTAGGGACAAGTAATTATTGTATAACATATATGTTAGAATAATAAATTGCATTAGAATGGAGAGTTATTCAGACATTTTATGTGAACAAACTGCATTTTGTGAGGTGAAGGAAGGCCTCAGAGCTGCTGTAGTGTTTGATTTGAGCCTCAAAGACTGATTGTGATGAGATTTCATCAGAGAAAAGGCATACAGAAGAGGCCTATGCATAGGATGAAGATAGAAAATATTATAGTATGTTCCTATTTTTTCTCATTTTACATGGATGTACCTTTAATAAGAGCTGCATGATAATTTGAGAGACTCTTATCAGTATAGCTTGTGATCTTTAGTGCACAGAATTTGGAATATTTATTTTGAATGTAGGGAAAGCAGCCTTTACTTCTTTGCTTCCTTTTCAATTTTTTCCTTGAGTTCTGAGTCAGGGAGTTCTATTGACTGTTGCTGCATTATATACTATCCCAAACTTGGTGGCATTATGCTCACTAATGTTGTGGCTCAGAATCATGAAAGGCATGATTGGCACATCTTATCTGATGATGTCCGGCACCTCGGCTAGGAAGACGCAAAGCCAGGGCTGAGTGTGTGGCTTGGGGGCTGAAATCAACTGAAGCCTTGCTCACCTTCATGGTTGCCCTTTCCTACTGGCTGTTGGCTGGGATGTAGGCTAGGTTGCAGTCTAGAATACCTACAAATTGGACTTTCCTTGTACCTGCTTGGACTTGCTCACAGCATGGTGGCAGAAGTTCAGTGGTTGAAAATTCCAGGGAAGCTGTATTTCCCTTTATGAGTTAACCTGAAAAGTTGCATAGGATCATGGATGCCCTTAGTGTCAAGCCACCCCCCATCCTCCCCCTCACCCCCCATCCAGATTCAGCAGGGAGAAAGCATTGATTCCAGCTGTACTTGGGGGAAATTCAGCAGGGAGGAAGCATTGATTCAAGCTGTACTTGGAAGACACATTATAAGAGGAGCATGCTGGGTAGGATATTGCAGTCATGTTGGGAGCCACCATCTATCTGTCATAGGCTACTTTGTAGAAAGTTGAAGTGTTAACTGTTGTTTCTTTTAAAATAAAAGAAGAGAGGAAAGGTAATTTATTATTTCTGAGATATGTGAAGTGATTCGATATGAGATATAATGAGCAGATGTTCTTTAGTTCCACAAAAGAGAACATTCTTAAACTATATCTAAAGGGATTTAAGTTAGACATTTAGAAGAACTTTCTGATATTGCCAGGTGTGGCAGGGTGGTGCATACACATAGTCCCAGCTACTGAGGAGGCTGAGTCAGGAGGATTGCTTGAGCCCAGGAGTTTGAGGGTGCATTGTGCTATATGAATAGCCACTACACCCAGCCTGACAACATAGCAAGACTCTGTCTCTGGTAAGTAAATCATTTTTCAAAATGTTTATAGGCTTTTTTCTTGACCAGAGGACATTTGTATGATTTAAAAGAAAGTTTACCAGCCTGGGCAACAAAGTAAGACCCCCATCTCTACCAAAAATAAAACAAAAATTAGCCAAGTGTAAGGGTGCATGCCTGTGGTCCAAGCTACTTGGGAGGCTGAGGTGGGAGAATCACTTGAGCCCCAGGAGTTTGAGCTTGCACTGAGCATAATCACGCCACTGCACTCCAGCCTGGGCAACAGAGTCAGACTCCAATCTCTTAAAAGAAAAACAACTAAAGATAAAAAAAAAAGTTTAATAATGATTAAGTATCTATTACCTCTGGATGGACCTGTTGCATTGGACAAGTGCTTTATATCTGAGTTCCAAAGTTCCTTTTTTGTTGGATGGGGATAATAACATTTGAGTTGCCACTGAGGATCAAATAGATGGTTTTACAGAATGAATTAGATGATTTTAAAGAAGTTTTCTGGAATTGGATTCTCTGTTTATCATTAAAGAGGATTGAAAAGCATTAGTTAATTTTTCTAAAATTTTTCTTTACATTCTAGATTATCTTTTTTTAATAAAAGGTATGGCCCCTCTCTGTTATTTCTTCTCATGTACATACACCGTGTAGAACTCTTGATTAAATGGTGACAATGTGTCTTTTTGGACTGTTTATTTTACTACAAGCATTTCCAGGGAGTTAGCCCTGAAAGCCACTTACAAGTAATAATGAACAGAGTTCTCCCTGAAAACGCTAGAATGGTGCTGCTTCCCCAGATGATCCATTTTATAGATTAAGGCAGCCTTTTGTAAAAAGATGCAGCTTTTTATGTGCTGGGACCATGGATGATAAAAGAAGTCTCTTGTCCAAGAGCGTATACATTTATTTTCGAGTGCATTAATTATCTACCTTCCCTATCAAAGTGGAAGTTCCAAGATCTCATTCATTGAGATTTATAAAAGTATGGATGCATCTAGAAATCTGTTTTTAGTTTTAAAGAGTTTTCAAGTGACTTGGTATGGTGGGGAACAATACTGGAAGATCCCTTTGTCTGGACCTAAGCACAGAGGGGCATGGAATCCTCTTTCTCATCAGGAATCCTGGTAACCTGAGAAGTGTGGAGGTTACTAGGCAAGACTGTCTTATCAGTCTGCATGTACTATTTGAGTTCACTCTTGCGTATTGAAAAATTTCTCAATAGCAGAAAGAAGAAAACCATGCATTGAAGTAACTAATGATGTTTTTTTGCACTGCAAGTTAACACACAAATACCTCAGAAAAGGCATTTCAATTTTAAGGATAAAATGAAAGTAAAATATTTTGAGATCTTATTATTAGATTTTTTCTTCCTCATCACTCTTTCAAGCTGATACCTAAAAGCCAGAAAAATTATGAAATTTGTGAGATGTTCTATTGGAATATGTTAAGTACCAGCAAAATTTGGAGTTCTTGGCTGAGTGCAGTGGCTCATGCCTGTAATCCCAGCATTTTGGCAGGCCGAGGTGGAAGGGTGACATGAGGCCAGGAGTTTGAAACCAGCCTGCCCAACAAAGTGAGACCCCCATCTCTACAAAAACTTAACAAAATAAGCTGGGTGTGGTGGCGTGCACTTGTGGTCTCAGCTACTCAGGAGGTTGAGGTGGGAAGAGTGCTTGAGAGCCAGAGTTGAGGCTGCAGTGAGCTTTGATGACACCACTGCACTCGAGGCTGGGTGACAGAGGGAGCCCCTATTTCAAAAAATAAAATAAAATTGGAGTTTCTTGAACACAAGATTGTTCGTTTTTCAGTTCTGTGAAGGCAGTTTGGTGTAGCACTGCCTGGATTGCCATCCAGCTCCATCACTTGAACAAGTGTGACCTTGTGCCCCAATTTTTGTAAATGTTCACTGTTGTTATTGTCACTTTGAATCACCTGCAGTGATCAGTATTTGACATATAGTTGATGTTTAATAAATCTTGGTTAGTTATTTGGATTATAATTCAGAGTAGATTATTTTAAATTCGAATAGAGGATATTTCAAAGAGCTATTAAATAAGTTAGTCTTGAAGAGAAGAGCTACCTGTGCATTTAGGATTATTTATTGTCAGGGTTTTAAAAACTTCCTCCTTTATCAATTGAAGGGTGTAACAGAAATTTAAAGGGTGTTGCAGCACTCTGTACTCCATAAGGATACATTATGAATTGTTTTGTAATTATTCACTGTTTAGGGTAACTGTGTTTCTACTTTGTTTGTTTATAGAATGATCATTATGACAATCCCCTAACATTTTAGCACTTGGTAGGTCTGATTCAGTGGTTCTCAATGGATGGGAGTGGGGAAAGACAAAGATGATTTGATGTATCATTTGGTCTACCAACATTTTTGACCCTGCTATGTTCCTGTGGTTTCATGGTAGTTGAAGATGAACCTGACAGTGCTGTTTTATGGCGAAGATTGAAAGGAAGATGTTTTAAGTCAATAGAGTTAAAGCTCTTTATATTTTGGAAAAAGTTGGGGGGTTATTTTAAAAACTACTCAGTTGATAGAATATTGTAATTGCCATGTGGAAAATTTAAAAAAAAGTATATAAAATTAACATTTTATTAACCTGGAAAATTGACTAATTGTTTGACATACCCAAGTGTTGGTCTTAGAAGTGGACAATATTATTCTCAACAAAGAGGTTATACTTAGATTTCTCAGAGGAATGTCTAGTGATAACTCAGTGTTGGAACCATTTGCTTAATTTAATTATAATTTTAAATAAAACCCCTTTTCTTTTGAGAAAATCACTGCATACGACTTAAGTGTTATTTTTGACTAGTTCAGACTGTGGCTTAAAATACAATAATTTTCTCAGAAAAATAAAGCTCTTGCTAAGAATGATTGGACATAATTCACCAAAATCAAGTATTTGGTTTTTGTTTTTTTTTTTGGAGTTTGGATATAATCCCATAAGTAGATGCTTCAAAACCACTTGAATCACCATGGAAAGCAAGTCTGTTTAGTTACTCTCCATCTAAGCAGCCTTCTTCATACACTTTAATTAAATCTGATCATCAATAATAGTTCTCTTTTCCATAGGGATAAGTTGGTTCTTTGGATGTCTTAAGATTTGGCCTGTTTCAAAGATAAATTTACATTTTGCAAAGGTTTGCCCATGTTTATACACAAATGGAGTGCAGTGATGTTCTCAGAGATGACGGAAAACTTTGTATAGCTAAATTCCCTAATGGAAAATTTCCAGATCCACAGAGAAAGTTGAGATGTTTAGATACAGTTACCAGAGAATACTATTTAGAAGCTCTGTTTATGAAGTTCAAAGGAATAAACTTTTTTTTTCTTAGAAGTATGAGCAGAATGCCAGGCACGGTGGCTTACACCTGTAATCCCAGCGCTTTGGAAGGCCGAGGTGGGCAGATCATGAGGTCAGGAGTTTAAGACCAGCCTGGCCAATGTAGTGAAACGCTGTCTCTACTAAAAATATAAAAAATTAGCCGGGCATGGTGGCAGGCACCTGTAATCCCAGTTACTCCGGAGGCTGAGGCAGGAAAATGGCTTGAACCCAGGAGGTGGAGGTTGCAGTGAGTCGAGATCATGCCATTGCATTCCAGCCTAGGTGACAGTGTGAGCATCCGTCTCCAAAAAAAGAAAAAAAAATGTATGAGTGGAGCATACAAAGAGCAATAAAGAAAATTTCTAGGCCGGGCACAGTGGTTCATGCCTATAATCTCAACACTTTGGGAGGCCGAGATGGGTGGATCACCTGAGGTCAGGTGTTCAAGACCAGCCTAACCAACATAGAGAAATCCTGTCTACTAAAAATACAAAATTAGTTGGGTGTGGTGGCATACGCCTGTAGTCCCAGCTACTCAGGAGGCTGAGGCAGGAGAACTGCTTGAACCTGGGAGACCAAGGTTACGGTGAGCAGAGATCATGCCATTACACTCCAGCCTGGGCAATAAGAGCAAAACTCTGCCTCAACAAAAAAAAGAACAGGAAAATTTCTAGGATGATTTTAGTGTGCCTCTTCTGTAAGAACGTAACTGTTTACCATTTAGAATGTTGGATTTCAAGTAGTCCAATTTAAATACGATCTGTAAATCTCAGTAACACTGCTATATGTTAGAACAATGATTATTACTTTGAATGAAACCTCTGACAGTATGCCTATCTTAAATGGGTAATTATAGGCCAAGGGATTAAAACAAAAAGAGCTAATTCCTGGTCCAGCTTCTACTTGGTGAGGTGTTTCTCTCTTAGTCTGGTTGCTGTACATTTATACAGGCGATAGCACAGCGCCATCCACTGTCTGGCCCTGGCTGTCATATCCCAGCTTTTTGATATATTGGTAGGACTTCTCTGGAAGCACATACCTGTGTGCACGAGCATCTGAAGGAAAAGTGTGCTCTGGGTGCTGTATCCAGAGTTTACCCTTTCAAATAGTTGCCACTGCAGTGGGTATGAAAATTGACTTTCTACCATTTTCCGCAATTTTTTATATTTGTTTTTAATCTTGAAATAGGAACATTTATTAGTAAGTCAAATGAGCTATTCAGTCAGAGCTGTGGAAACTGCAGAGTACCATCTGTGTAGTTTGTGATGTGCCATGTCAACTTGTATTTGAGCTTTTAGCAGGAAAAGTGACATAAAATTGCAAAGTATTATTATTAACACAGCTGATCCTACAGTGAATCAGGGTGAGAAAAAAATCTCTGTGGGATGCATTGCTTTTCCATATCAGTTGTATTAACCCTTCTGGAACACATACAAGCGTTTGGTAATTTTACCAATTGGTACCCACCAATTTACCATCTTGGTTATATCAAAAAAGAAATGCCTCCATGTTCTGACTTGGATCAGATTCATTTTTACAAATAAACCATAATTTTCATTCAAAGTAGTTAGGTACTAGCCTCTGTCCCTGGTTCTTCTGGAATTCCTGAACAACAATGCCTAATAGCTGCTGTTTGTAACTAGATAAAACTGTTGGTGGATCTGGTGCAACAGATATTCAAGCTTTCCCAACATTAAATCTTAGTCTTTCCTGACTTCATCACATTGGGGCTAAGACTTCTTTGTTCTTTTTTTTCCTTGTGGAAACAAGACATTTTACATGTGAGCCTTACACTATGCTATTATATGACCTTTTATTCTAGTCAGTTAATTTATTATTGCCAGTTTCTTGATTGTAAAAAGTGATCTTCAGAGTCAAAAAGCCGCCTGCCGGCCTGTGTCAGATAGGCCTCCTCATGGCCTTGAGGCACTCACTCTTGTTAGAAGAAGGCTTTTCTAGCAGCCTCGGCCCTCAGCACTCTGCTCTTATTCCAGTCCTCTCTGGTGCTTATTTCCCAAACCACATGTTGGCTGTTAACCTTATGATAGATTATCTAATATTCCAACTTTTTCTGTAGGTATTTAGGTTTTGTGTTCCTAATGAAATGATAAATTCCTCCAGCAGCAGCAGCAGCAGCAGCAGCAGCCTGGGATAGTGGAAAGTGAAAAGAATTTGGATTTAGAGGATGATTTGGTATCAGTCTCGCTCCTCTACCCCAGAGTTGGAAGCATAGGCAGGTTCTAAAAACTATTCATTAAAAATAGTCTCTTACTAATAATACCTAACTCACAGGATTTTATGCATTTTACAGGTAAAAAGCATTTAATCTAGATTGATAACCTATAAAATGCCATTACAGATATTATTGTGGTTATCGGCACATGGTAAAGCTGCCTAGTACCTGGATCAGATTTTACATGAGAGCTTCAGATGTTCTTTGGAAATGTCAAGTAAAATGTGTTATTTTTATTTTTTATTTATTTTTGAGATGGAGTCTTGCTCTGTCACCAGGTTGAAGTGCAGTGGCACAATCTCCACTCACTGCAACCTCCACCTCCTGGGTTCAAGTGATTCCCCTGCCTCAACCTCCTGAGTAGCTGGAGGTGTGTGCCACCATACCAGGCTAATTTTCTTGTATTTTAGTAGAGACCAGGTTTCACCATGTTGGCCAAAATGGTCTCGATCTCCTGACCTTATGATCCACCTGCCTCGGCCTCCCAAAGTGCTGGGATTACAGGTGTGAGCCACTGCGCCCAGCCAAAATGTGTTATATTTTCAGAACCTATTAGCTTTGTTCCCTCTGCTGCATACTTCATTATCTCAGGTTTAGTTTTGTATTCCTGTTATCATCTCTATATAAGCTTGAATAACAAAAGAAATATTATTATTTTACATTTGGTAATTATATGGTGTCACTACAACAATCCCGATTCACCTGCTAGGCTGGGAAAGAAACATACTTTTCCATGATTAATATTAGTGCTTATGTAGCATTAGTATTATATCTTTGTAGGGTTCTCTGTAATAACTTTATCACAGAGTTCTAATACATTTTTCATTGAGAGAGATTAGCACTACTGCCTTCACTTTAACAAACGAGCCAATTGAAACAATGGAAACTTGATATTTATAATTGAGTTAAAATTAGGATTTAGGATCCCATTGTATATATTAAATAGAAGTTACATTTTAATACTTTGTTGTTGTTATGCTATTTTTCTGTGCAGCTTCCTGAAATTCCTAAAAGTTGAAAGTTTTGGTATTGGCAAGCTATCCCTTTACAAACAGTTACAAAAAATTACTATGGAAAAGTTTAATAATGTAAGGAACGTCCATGAGCAATCATTTATACCTTTATCTATTACCCACCCATCTGTTTAGAGGCAAGTCACTGATATGCCTTTTCATCCTATAGGCAGGTTTTTTTTTTTTTTTTTTTTTGAGACATTGTCTTGCTCGGTCGCCTGGGGTGGAGTGTAGTGATGTGATCTCCACTCACTGCAACTCAATCTCCTGGACTCAGGTGATCCTCCCACCTCAGCCTCCCAAGTAGTAGGGACCACAGGCGGGGGCCACCACACCTAGTTAATTTTTTGTAGATACGGGGTTTTGCCGTGTTGCCCAAGCTGGTCTTGAATTGTTGGACTCAAGCCATCCGCCGACCTTGGCCTCTCAAAGTGCTGGGATTACAGACGTGAGCCATGGTGCCAGCCTTTTTTTTCTTTTTTAAAGAAGAAAATTTCATGTGCTGTATATGAATTAACAAATGCTCACTCGAAGAACAAAATTTGGGGCTGTTCAGTCCTTAAATTTTCATTTTGTGGTGGAGTAATAATAACATTGTAATTAGACTTAGAGAATGAGCGCTGTACAAAATGAATGCCAGTAACAGACATATAGTCTAGGGGAGAGAAAACATTAATAAGAACACACAATTCTAAGCTCTGTTACAGGAAAAATCTTGTCTTTTTTGCCTTGCACAGTGCCTGAAATAATGTAAATGCTAAGTAATTTGTTGAGTGAATGAAAAAAATTCGTTGAAAATGGAATTCTTGTGAACACGAGTCTTGTTATTTGTGTTCAGTGTCATTTGGGATTTAAAGTATTTGTGTGAGTGCGTGTGTGAGTGTGGCACTGTACGAATGGGGAGTATAAATTAAGAATTTGCCTTGACAGAGAGAGAATTAGATTTACCCTAAAATCAAGTTCTGAAACTTAATAGGATCTCATCTTAAAAAGGTATATGAAGTGCATAGGTAAATGGAAAGTAGTTCATACAGCTCTAGTAAATGAAACAGAATAAAATGTACTTTTAAAGCTTGTACATATAATTATTCAGTCTTTAGGATGAAGTTGACTTATGGCATTACTGATATTTTCTTTTTTTCTTTTTACATTAAGAACCTGCTTGACACTTGTTTCCTGTCTTATTTATAGAAGGCTTAAGCTGTGTGTTAAGTACTCATGTTTGCATATTCAGAGCACTTAGAACTAATCTGACTGCCTTTTTTTTTTTGAGCCTTGGTGAGTTATTTATAAGCTTCATATTCATTGACACCTTCATAGCCTTCAATGAGAAATTTAATGTGAGAAAACAGCATTTCAGTCTATAATCAGCCATGGGTCATTTTTTTTATGAGTTTCAGTTGATGCAAGCTGGTAGTTATACCATGATAAAGAAACAATTGATAGAATCAGAAGCTTAGTTGCTCAAAGTTTTTTTTTTTTTTTTTCCCCTCTCATCCCATTTATTAAAGAGTAAGAAAAGATACAATGCAAGAAAACCAACCATCCTTTCATGTCAGGCTGAACAAAGCACAGTGATTTATTCCCTTCATTCCCCCACCCCCACCCCAATTCCCATATTTCCATCCC
>CAUYQU010104880.1:0-18606 GCA_963574635.1 Cheracebus regulus
GGGGACTTTGGGGCTTTTGTGGGGGGCTCCCTCCTCCCTCCCACAGCCGGTTTGCCTCTAGACCACCAGAAGGAGCCCTTAAAACCAAATCAGACCTCGGCACCCTCCGGACCCAACCCCCCCAAGCCCTCAGGTCACAGCCCCGCCTGGCCCCTGGCTCCAGGGACAGCGCCCTTCCTCTCCCTGCATGAGCCCGGCTCCCGCACCCCTGCAGCCCGGCTCCCCTCACCCCTGCACCCCTCCTGCCCGGCTCCCCTCACCCCTGCAGCCCGGCTCCCCACACCCCTGCGGCCCGGCTCTGCTCACCCCTGCACCCCTGCGGCCCAGCTCCCCTCTCGCCTGCAGGCCGGCTCCCCGCACGCCTGCAGCCCGGCTCCCCGCCCCCCTGCACCCCTGAGGCCCCGCTCCCCTCCCCCCTCCGGCCCGGCTCCCCGCACCCCTGCGGCCCGGCTCCCCTCAGCCCTGCAGCCCGGCTCCCCTCAGCCCGGCAGCCCGGCTCCCCTCACCCCTGCGGTCCGGCTCCCCTCACCCCTCCGGCCCTGCTCCCCTTGCCCCTGCAGCCCGGCTCCCCTCGCCCCTGCAGCCCAGCAAACTCCGTCCTACCTCAGGGCCTTTGCAGGGGCTGCGGCTCCCACGTCCCCCTGCCTCCAATGAGCCCCCGCTCGCCTCCTCTGGGAAGCCTCTCCTGGCCCCATCCCTGCCCTGCAAAACCCTCTCACGGTCCCCTGTACGTGCATTTTCTGTAACTTTTATCACACTACCAATTCTCTTTTTAAAAATTCTGTATATTGTTAAGAGACAGGGTCTCACTCTGTTGCCCAGGCTGGAGCACAGTGGTGTGATTATGGCTCACTGCAGCCTCCACCTCCTGGGCCCAAGCGATCCTCCCATCTCAGCCTCCCAAGTAGCTGGGCCTATAGGCACGCCCCACCACAGCAGGCTAAGTTTTTTTTTGGTAGAGACGGGGCCTTGCTATGCTGCCCAGGCTGGTCTCAAACTTCTGGGCTCAAGCAGTCTTCCTGCCTCCGCCTCCCAAAGTGCTGGGACTAAAGTCGCTGGCACTAATTACTTAAATGAATTACTTAAATGAATCATTGAATAGCTCTGGAGGGAAGGGCCAGGTCCCACCTGGCGAGGACAGAAGCTGAGTCACCTCCAGATTTCCCGCCAGAGCCCGGCTGGGGACCTGGCACCCAGTCCAGCTTCCAGGCAGCTTTCTGGAGTGAATGAATGACGGTGCCGTGGGCCGGGGCTGAGCGACCTCTGCGCCCCGCCGTGGGCGGCAGGGGGTGCTTCCCATCGGATCGGGGTCCCGGCCCAGGCTGAGGGAGGGCGGGGCCGGGGCGCTGGTGCGTACCTTTGGTCTCGTCCTCGTAGACTTTGATGCCCTGAGGGAGCGGCTGCCGCGGGAGCAGCGTGCTGCTGGACAGCACCCGGGTCTCCCCAGTCACCTTGTCCTTCTCCACAGTGATCTCAATCGAATACATGGCTGGCACGAGAGTCATGCGGTCACGCCACAGCCCGCCCGCCCCTTGTTCCCCGCTGGGCCGCCGCCAGGCCAGGGATGGGGTAGCCAGCAGTGCAGAGCCAAGCAGCGATGCGGCAGGCGGAGCCGGGGATGCCGGGGCCCCTTCTCGACACGGACCTCCCCAGCTCTACATCCCTCCATAGCTCCCCAGTGCCCAGGGCGACCTGTCTGAACACCTCTGCTTGGCCTTCCAGGCCCATCCTGCTGTCCTGCCCAGAGGGTCCTCCTCCCTGTCCTCTGCACTGTGTCCTCTGCTTGGCCACCAAACTCTTGTCAAGCTCAGGTTCCAGCCCCGCCCATCTGGAAAGCCTTAATTGTTCCCAGATCCCTTTAATTTTTTTTTTTAGACAGTCTGGCTGTGTCATCTAAGCTGGAGTTGCAGTGATCCAACTCGCCTTGTGATCTTGGCTCACCTCCCAGGTTCTAGCGATTCTCCCGCCTCAGCCTCCCGAGTAGCTGGGACTACAGGCACCTGCCACCACGCCCGGCTGATTTTTGTATTTTTAGTAGGGACTGGGTTTCTCCATGTTGGTCAGGCTGCTCTCGAACTCCCGACCTCAGGCGATCTGCCTGCCTCGGCCTCCCAAAGCGCTGGGATCACAGGCGTGAGCCACCGCCCCCGCCTATTTACTTATTTAAATACAGACAGAGTCTCCCTCTATCACCCAGGCCGGAGTGTGGTGTCACGATCACAGCTCACTGCAGTCACGACCTCCCTGGCTCAAGCCATCCTCCCACCTGAGCCTCCTGAGTAGCTGAGACCGCTGGTGTGCGCCACCACACCCGGCTAATTTCTTTATCTTTTTTGGAAACAGGGTCTCACTATGTTGCCCAGGCTGGTCTCAAACTCCTGGGCTCAAGCGATCCTCCCGCCTCGGCCTCCCAAAGCGTTGGGATTACAGACGTGAGCTCCCGAGCCTCGCCACCGCTGGTTCCTCAGAGGAGCAGGTGAGTCCCAGGGAGTCCCTGCCTTGCCAGGGACCATGGCTGAGACTGGAGCTCAGTCTGCAGACCCACAATCCCCAGCTCGACCTCTGCCCACCCCGACCACCCCAGCTTCCAGGACCCCACGCCTCCTTCCAGCTGACCATTGGACTCCGAGAATGAAGGAGTCCCTCTGGAGATAAATGAATATTGCTCGTTGTCAGAGCCCTAACTCCACAGCCAGCTGCTCACTCCTGCTCTGCAGAAATCACTCCCCTGAAAACCACAAGAGCCCAGGGAAGATGCCAGGCACCGGAGATCCTCAACCACGTCCCGGAGACCCCATCCGGAAGTGGGAGCCGGACACAGTTGCCGGGACTGGCCAGGCGAGGCATGGCCTCAGGGCCTTTGCACCAGCTGTTCCCTCTTCCTGGCACACCCTTCCTGACAGCTGCGTGCCTTGCCCCCTCACCACCTCCGAGGGGCCGTCGGTCCCCACTGTGGGCCGTCCTGCCATTGCCCGACCCCTCGGCCCCCACAGGCACCTCCCTTGCCTCCTCCCACCCAGCCTCCGTGCTCAGCCTCCGCTGCTCGCTGGACTCTGCTCTGTTCGGGGACCTCACCCAGGCGCCGGGCCCTGATTTCCCGCACGCCCATCCCCTCCTGGACCTTGATCTGGACTCAACCCCCGTCTATCCACGGGAGCCCCACTCTCGCATGTCCATGACCCCACTCGCAATCTGCCCCCTGCACCTGTCCCCAGCTCGCTCTTCCCACCGTTAGGGGCAGCTCATCGTCTCTGCTTTTCTTTCCTTTTTTCTTCTGAGAGGAAGTTTCGCTTTGTCGCCCGGGCTGGAGTGCAATGGCACAACCTCAGCTCGCTGCAACCTCCGCCTCCCGGGTTCAAGAGGTTCCCTGGGCTCCGTCCCCCGAGCAGCTGGGATTACAGGTGCCCGCGGCCACGCCCAGCTCATTTTCGGGTTTTAGTAGAGCCGGGGTTTCACCATGTTGGCCAGGCTGGTCTCGAACTCCTGACCTCAGATGATCTGCCCGCCTTGGCCTCCCAAAGCGCTGGGATGACAGGCGTGAGCCACCGCGCCCGGCCAGTCCCCTATTTCCCCTCAAACCCTGGGGGCTCCCCCTTCAGAACACGGGGAAGCTCCCACTGCCCGCCCCTGCACGGGCCACCCCAGCCTCCTCCCCAACCCGCCCTCGCTCTGCCGGCACCACCCGCGGTCTGTTCTCCCCGCAGTCAGCAGAGGGCGCCGGCGAGCACAGAGTCGGGACGGAGGCTGCGCGGTCCCGGCTTCCCCTGCGCCCTCCCTGGCTCCCGCCTCCGGCCGGGGAAAGCCCGCGTCCTCTGCCAGCCCCGCCGCAGGGCCCTGAACCGTCTGCTCTATCGCCTGCCCCCGGCCCTCTCCCCTCCTCACGCGGCTCCAGCCACACGTGCCTCCCGGCGGTTCCTCCAGCACCCCAGGGCCTTTGCACTGGCTGCGGCCTCTGCCTGGAACAGCCTCCCCCAGGCGTTCCACCCACCCCGGTCTCCCCAGGTTCTGGGGTCACAGACGGAGCCACCTCGCCGGACCCAGCCTGGCCTCGTGCCGGTCCAGCTCACTCTCACACGGCAGCGGTTTTGCCAACTGTGATGAATCCTGGTTATTTGGCCCCAGGAGGAGGTAGGGACCTCGGTCCCACCCCTCCGGCAGGTGGAGAAATTCAAGGCCCGGGGCCACGAGGCACAGCAGGGTTGGAGCCTGACTCCAGCGTGCGTGGCCCTGAGCGTCAACCCCGACCTTTCCCTGCCTCTTGGAAGCGCAGCAGTGCCCAGACCCGGCTTGGTTGCCTCCGGGGACGGGGCGCTCACTCTCTCTCCCGCGGCAGCCAGTCCAACTGCCCGAGGACAGGAGCAGGTGAGATTTGAAGCGCGCGTGTTCAGGCATGTTCAGGCGTGAGCGCCCCCCGCCCCCGTGGGCCCCAGCAGCGAGGCTTGAGGTTAGGGTGGAAAGCCGCGAGGGCGCGTCGGTTAGAGCCGCCATGCGTGGGGCCCGTCTTCTCAGGGAAGCGTGGGCCGGCGTGGGACCAGGGCACCCAAGCAGAGGGGGCCCCCACCCCAGGCTCAGAGCCTCAGCCTCAGTCCAGCCGCCACCCCCAAAACCACAGCCCCGCCAGACGCTGCGGAGAGCAGGTCCGCGTCGCCCCCACCCCAGCTGGTGCCCCAGGACCGAGACTTGGCCCCTGACGGCGGCTGGATCTGGGGCCCAGAGCCTGGAGGTCAACCCACCTGCCTTCATCATGGGGGATCCGTTGACCGTCCTCACGGGCGTGTGGGAGACTCGCTTCTCTGTACAGGAGGCAGATGTGGAGAGAGAGATGGGGGTGAGAGGAGAGGTCCCATGGAACCCCCAGGCAGCCAAACGCCCCTTCACACAAGTGCATCCAGAACCCCCACATGCACTGGGGCTCCTGACACCCAGATACAGCCCAGACCCCACCCAGACACGGGCACCTGGGCCCCCCAGAGACACAGACCCCACCCAGACACGGACACCTGGGCCCCCCAGACACACAGACCCCACCCAGACACAGACACCTGGGCCCCCCAGAGACACAGACCCCACCCAGACACAGACACCTGGGCCCCCCAGACACACAGACCCCACCCAGACACAGACACCTGGGCCCCCCAGACACACAGACCCCACCCAGACACAGACATCTGGGCCCCCAGACAACCAGACCCCACCTAGACACCCAGATCCCGCCCAGAACCCACCCAGACACAGGCACTTGGAACCCCCAGACCCACCCAGACCCCACCCAGACACAGGCACCTGGCACCCCTGCCCCTAGAAAATCCCACAGCCAGGCCCAGCCCCCCAGTTCCTTCCTCATCTCTCAGCCCAGTGATTTTCACAGAATCCCTGAGAGGCCTGCATGGATTTAATTATTAATTTTTAATTCTACAGTAAGACAAGGAGACACTCTCCTTATGAATAATTAACACACCACAAACCAGGCCAAAGGCGCTTCAGGTGCCAGTGCCGGTCCCAGCTGGCAGCTATCCCACTACGGATATGGAGGCGGACACGTTTCACAAAATGCGATTTACAGACGGGGTCCCGCTCTGTCGCCCAGGCTGGAGGGCAGTGGTGTGAACACAGCTCACTGCAGCCTCGACCTCCTGGGCTCAAGGGATCCTCCCACCCCAGCCTCCTGAGTGACTGGGATTACAGGCACCCGCCACCACGCCCGGCTGATTTTTTTGTATTTTTAGTAGAGACGAGGTTTCACTGTGTTGGCCAGGCTGGTCTCGAACTCCTAACCTGAAGAGATCCACCCGCCTCGGCCTCCCCAAGGGCTGGGATTACAGGCGTGAGCCACTGGGCCCAGCCGGTGGCTAATTTTTTTTTATGTTTGGCAGAGACGGGTCACTTTTGTGTTTGGCTGAGTCCTGCGTCACTAAGCCTCCCAAAGTGCTGGAATTACAGGCGTGGGCCACACGCCCAGCTAATTTTGTTCGTGATTTTTCAGTAGACCCGGGTTTTTGCCATGTTGGTCAGGATGGTCTCGAACTCCTGACCTCAGGTGATCCACCCGCCTCGGCCTCCCCAAGGGCTGGGATTACAGGCGTGAGCCACACGCCCGGCTAATTTTGTTCGTGATTTTTCAGTAGACCCCGGTTTTTGCCATGTTGGTCAGGATGGTCTCGAACTCCTGACCTCAGGTGATCCACCCCCGCCCCTCGGCCTCCCAAGGTGCTGACATCACAAGGGTCACCATGCAACCGTTAGCTTGAGCTGCATTCGCCGTCCCGCCATCCCCTCTGTGGCCACCAGAGTGCGCCAAGGCCCCATGAATTCCTTCCGGAAGCCCTACCTTTGGGTGTGCCCACCGGTCTCTGCAAGAAAGAACACAGAGAGGTCAGGGGTGTCAGCATCCCCGGCCAGGGCCAGGGGAGCCTTCGGGGTCAGGGGCGTGGGAGGGGCGGGGCCGGGAGCGTGGCAGGGGCGGGGCCGGGATCGTGGGAGGGGCGTGGCACAGTGGGTGACGTCAGACACGCCTGCCTCTGGTCCCAGAAACACGGGTCATCTCCTTTCTTTTCTTTTCCTTTTTTTTTGAGACAGAGTTTTGCTTCTTGTCGCCCAGGCTGGAGTGCAGTGGCACGATCTCGGCTCACTGTAACCTCCACCTCCCGGGTTCGAGGGAGTCTCCTGTTTCAGCCTCCTGAGTCGCTGGGGCGACAGGCATGTGTCATCACGCCCGACTCATTTTGTATTTTTAGTAGAGACGGGGTTCTGCCATGTTGGCCAGGCTGGTTTCGATCCCCTGACCTCACGTGATCTGTCTGCCTCAGCCTCCAAAGTGCTGGGATTACAGGCGTGAGACCCCACGCCCGGCACATCTTGTTTCTTTCTCCCTCCGCACGCCCCGCAGGAGCAGCTCCTGCAGGCCGCCCGGAATCCAGCTGCCTCCTCTGGGCCCCTCCACTCTGGTCCTGAACGCCTGCTCTCAAGCGATTCCCTGCCTTGGCCTCCTGGAGCCACTGGGTGAGGCTGAGAGTCCAGTGTCTCCCCGCGTCACGTCACCAGGCGTGCCCCTCAGGAAGGCAGAAACCCTGCATGTGCATTTCTGGGTCTCCCATGCCAGCACTAGTCGGTGCTCAGTCACCCTTCAGGGAAAACTGCCTGGAGAACTCCTATTCAGCCTTCAAAACCCACTTCCTTGGCTGGGTGCGGTGGCTCACGCCTGTAATCCCAGCACTTTGGGAGGCCGAGGCAGGTGGATCACATGAGGTCAGGAGTTTGAGACCAGATGACCAACATGGCGAAACCCCGTGTCTACTAAAAACCCCAAAAATTAGCCGGGCACGGTGATGCATGCCTGTAATCCCAGATACTTGAGAGGCTGAGTCAGGAGAATCCCTTGAACCCTGGAGGTGGAGGTTGCAGTGAGCCAAAATCGTGCCATTGCCCTCCAGCCTGGGCAACAAGAGCAAAACTCCATCTCAAAAAAAAAAAACCAGGAAGCCCAGCCCTCCCACAAACGGGGTGCTTCCTTGGGGACTCCACAGCGTCCTGGGCTTCCCCCCTCTTCAGCCTGACCACCCTCCCTGGGTGGCTTCTGATCAGGGCGTGAGGTCAGTGAGGTCCAGCAGTTTGCCCAGAACCAGGTCTTTTTTTTTTTTCTTGAGACAAGATCTCACTCTGTCTCCCAGGCTGGAGTGTCGTGGTGTGATCTGCCCACTGCAACCTCCTTCTCCTGGGTTCAAGTGATTCTCATGCCTCAACCTCCTGAGCAGCTGAGATTACAGGTGCCCACCACAACATCCGGCTAATGTTTATATTTTTAGTAGAGACGGGGTTTCACCATGTTGGTCAGGCTGGTCTTGAACTCCTGACCTCAAGTGATCCACCAGCCTTGGCCTCCCAGAGTGCTGTGATGACAGGCGTGAGCCACTGTGCTGGGCAAGGGTCTGGTTTTAACCGTCTGGTGTAGATGTCAGATCCCAGAATCAACAGCTGAGTCCACTGAGGACCACTGAGCTGTGTGGCCTCGAGCCAGCCTCACTACCTCTGTGGGCCCGGGTTTTTGACTTCCATCAAACGGGGACACTGTTCCAACCGGAAGGGCTTCGGGAGGCTCAGGCAACGTGAAGCAGATGCGGATGCTCAATAGAAACACTAACCCCAGCCTGGGCAGCACACCCCGTTTCTACCAAAAATACAACTTAGCTGGCCGTGGTGGTGTGTGCCTGTGGCCGCAGCTACTCGGGAGGTTGAGGCGGGAGGATCCCTGGAGGTGGGGAAGTTGAGGCTGCAGTGAGCTGTGATTGTGTCACTGCACTCTGGCCTGGGTGACACAAGAGACCGTGTGTCAAAAAGAAAATCCAGCCTGGGCGCAGTGGCTCACACCTGTCATCCTAGCACTTTGGGAGGCTGAGGCGGGCGGATCACCTGTCAGGAGTTCGAGACCAGCCTGACCAACCTGGTGAAACCCCATCTCTACTAAAAACACAAAAATTAGCCGGGCGTGGTGGCGGGCACCTGTCATCCCAGCTACTTGGGAGGCTGAGGCAGGAGAATCGCGTGAACCCGGGAGGTGGAGGTCGCAGTGAGCAGAGATTGTGCCACTGTGCTCCAGCCTGGGCGACAGAGTGAGACTTCATCTAAAGAAAAAAAACAAAAAACAAAAAACACTAATGCCACACCCTCCGGCCCCGGGTCTCCTGCCATTCCCTGAGCCCTTCCAATGCCCCCAGCGGTGGCTGCTCCAATTACAATCCCGTCTTATAGATGGGGAAACCGAGGCCCAGTGAGGCTCACACAGCTGGGAAGACGGGCCCCGGTGAGGCTGAACTCCAAGCACGTAGCTCTAATCTCTGCCTGTCCCCTCAGCTACACTGATACGGCAGGGCGGGGTCTCGATCCGGGGCCAGCGGGAGTGGGTGCCTGGGGACCCGCCCCCCAGCCAGCCTTACCTGCTGTGAATTCATCACCACCTCTGTCTTGCTCTCCTCCTTGGCTGGGCTCGGGGCCGCTGCGTTCTCCTTGGCAGAGGCTGGGGTGGAGTCCCCGTGCTCCAGGACATCGATTTCCTTCTCCAGCCTGGGGAGAGGGTGTGCGTGTGAGGGGGACGTTGTGGGCTCTCCTGCATTCCCGGGGCGGCCCTGGGCCCCTTCCATACGACAGCTCCCCAGCTTTCTTTTCTTTTTAGATAGAATCTTGCTCTCAGCCGGACGCAGTGGCTCACGCCTATAATCCCAGCACTTTGGGAGGCTGAGGTGGGCGGATCACCCGAGGTCAGGAGTTCAAGACCAGCCTGGCCATCATGGTGGAACCCCATCTTTAAAAAAAAAAGAATCTCGCGCTGTTGCCCAGGCTGGAGCACAGTGGCACGATCTCGGCTCACTGCAACCTCCGCCTATGGGGTTCAAGCGATTCTCCTGCCTCAGCCTCCCGAGTAGCTGAGATGACAGGCGCCTGCCACCACACCCGGCTAATTTTTTGTATTTTTAGTAGAGACAGGGTTTCACCATGTTGGCCAAGCTGGTCTCGAACCCCTGACCTCAGGTGATCTGCCCGCCTCGTCCTCCCAAAGTGCTGCGGTGACAGGCATGAGCCACCACATCTGGCCTAGATCCCCAAATTGAATGCTCCCCGGCAGCCCCGAGAGGTAAACCCATCATGCTCTTTCATGGTGGGGGAAACTGAGGCATGGAGTGAAACAGGCACACAGCCAGCAGGTAGCAGAGGCGGGATTCAAACCCGGACTACTCCCCATGTGCCCTTACCACCGGCCTATGCTGTTTACCTCACGATCTGTCTCAAACGAACTCTCTTTTCCCTCTCAAATCTGTCTTTTAACAGGAAACTTTCTCTCTCTGGGAGAACTGGAAAAACCACGTCACTTTCCAAGTATTAGAAGATAGCAGTACAGGCCGGGCGCGGTGGCTCACGCCTGTAACCCAAGCACTTTGGAGGCCAAGGTGGGTGGATCACCTGAGGTCGGGGGTTCAAGACCAGCCTGACCAACAGGGGTGGGGTGAAAAGAAGCTCCACATGCCCGGCCCCCATGGCCAGTAACTCCCACGGCCTCTGCCCTGGTGTCTGACCTTCCACCGCTCTGCAGACGGGGCCAGGCCCATCTCAGCCCCACCTGTCTCAACATCCAGGACAGCCCAGGTACACAGCTGGTGCTTAGTGTTTGCTGGAATTAAGATGTGCACCGTGGGGGTTTTGCCTCCCTGGTTCACGGGTGAGGAGACTGAGGACCCAGGAGTCGGTAACACTCAGCTCATTCCAAGGTTCCAAACCCACCACAGCGGCCCCTACCCCGTCCACGCCTTTCTTTTCTTTCTTTTCTAAGACGGAGTTTTGCTCTTGTCACCCAGGCTGGAGTGCAATGGCGCCATCTCAGTTCACCGCAGCCTCCGCCTCCCAGGTTCAAGCACTTTTCCTGCCTGAGCCTCCCAAGTAGCTGGGATGACAGGCGCCCACCACCACACCCAGCTAATTTTGTATTGTCAGGAGAGACGGGGTTTCTCCATGTTGGTCGGGCTGGTCTCGAGCGCCGGACCCCGGGTGATCCACCCACCTCGGCCCCCCAAAGTGCTGGGATTGTGAGCCACCGTGCCCAAACTCTTTTTTCCTTTTTTTTTTTTAGAGACGGAGTTTTGCTCTTGCCGCCCAGGCTGGAGTGCAGCAACGGCACGATCTCGGCTCACCGCAACCTCCATCGCCCAGGTTCAAGCGATTCTCCGGCTTAGCCTCCCGTACAGCCGGGATTACAGGTACGGACCACCACACCGGCTAATATTTTTTTGTGTTTTCAGTAGAGACAGGGTTTCTCCATGCTGGTCAGGCTGGTCTTGAACTCCCAACCTCAGGTGATCTGCCTGCCTTGGCCTCCCAAAGTGCTGGGATTACAGGCGTGCGCCACCATGCCCAGCCCCCCACTTTTTTTTTTAAGACGGAGTCTCAGTCACCCAGGCTGGAGTGAAGCAGCAAAATCTTGGCTCAAGGCAACCCCTGTCTCCTGGGTTTGAGCAATTCTCCTGCCTGAGTCCCCTAAGTAACGGGGATTCCAGATGCACGTGACCATGCCTGGCTAATTTTTGTATTTTTAGTAGAGACAGGGTTTTGCCACGTTGGCCAGGCCGGTCTAGAACTCCTGACCTCAGGTGATCCACCTGCCGAAGCCTCCCAAAGTGCTGGGATTATAGATGTGAGCCACCGCCCATACCTGGCACGTCTATGCCTTTATTTTATTTATTTTTATTTTTTTGAGATGGATTCTCGCCCTGACACCCAGGCTTGAGTGTAGTGGCATGATCTCGGCTCACTGCAACCTCCGCTTCCCGGATTCAAGTGATTCTCCGGCCTCAGCCTCCCGAGTAACTGGGATTAGCACGCACTACCATGCCCGGCTAGTTTTTGTATTTTTGGTAGAAACGGGGTTTCTCTATGTTGGTCAGGCTGGTCTCAAACTCCTGACCTCAGTTGATCCGCAGCCTCGGCCTGCCAAGTGTTGGGATTACAGGCGTGAGCTGCCTTTAAACACACTACCCGGGGAGAGAGACGGCCACCCGCACCCCCCCGCACATGCTTGCTTCAAGGCAAATAGGCAGAACTGCGCAGGGACGGGGCCCCCGCGGGGGTCAGATCCCAGCGTCCGGGCGAGGCCTGCAAGGCCAGTGTCAGGCCTGGTGCCATGGGACCCGGCAGGCCTCCTCCCCCAGGGCCCCTTCCCTGGCCAGGGCAGGCGTTTGGAATCTTGGTCGTCACTTCCCTCTGCCCTGACCTTGCTGCCCCTGGCAGAGCCCGGCCCCACCTGCCGGAAACCGCAGGCTTTGGTCCCAGCCCCCACAGGGATGGCCACTTTCTTCCCCCGTCCTGTCCCCATCCTGCCCCCGCCTGGGCTTCCTGCGGCCCCAGCTGCTCAGAATCCACGCTGTTCGCACCAGGAGAGCCCGAGGCCGCCGGCTGGGCTGGCGCCAGGAAGCCCCCAGGGAGGCCAGCGGCGACAACAGGCAGCTCCCGGGACCCACGAGCCGACCCCATGTCCCTCAGCAGCTCAAGTGGGGACGGCGGGAGGGGAAGGGGGTGACTCTGCCCAAGGCCATTCGGCTGGACTTGCCCCCAGCAAGCTGCCCCGGGCCCAGGCAGAGACCCCGGCCCGCTCCTTCGTCCTGCTCAAGGCACCTTGCGTCCTGGCCCGCCCCATCCACGCGTCACCCTCCAAGTACACGGACGGCTCTTCCCATCCACACCCTCCCGGGAGCCGGTGGCCCCGAGGCCCAACCCAGCCGGTCACACCCGAGCCTCAGCGCCCCCCCCCCGCCGTCGCACCCCCCTCCTCATCGCACCCCTGCCGCGGCCCCCCCCCCGCTCCCCGTCGCACCCCTGCCTCGGCCCCCCCCGCCGTCGCACCCCCTCCCCGTCGCACCCCTGCCGCGGACTCCCCCGCCCCGTCGCACCCCTGCCGCGGCCTCCCCCCGCCCCGTCGCACCCCTGCCGCGGCCTCCCCCCGCCCCGTCGCACCCCTGCCGCGGCCTCCCCCCTCCCTGTCGCACCGCTGCCGTGGCCCCCCCTCCCCGTCGCACCCCTGCCACGCCCCCCCCCGCCCCGTCGCACCCCTGCTGCGGCCCCCACCTGGACACCGAGTCCTCCAGCAGCCGTGTCTTCTGCTCGTCCTCCTGCATCTGCCTCCTCAGGTCCTCGTCCCCCTCCGAGGCCGAGGATGGCGTCCCCTCCAGCAGCCAGCGCTCCCGCAGTGCCTTGGACTGGGCGGCAGGGGTCCAGGTCAGAGATGGGGTTGGGGTCAGAGCCGGGGGCAGGACCAGGGTCAGGGTTGGGGTCCGAATTAAAACTGAGGTCAGGGTCAGGGTTAGAATGAGGGTCCACATTGGTATTGGGGTCAGGACCAAAGTTGGGGTCAGGGTCTGGGTCAGGGCTGAGGTCAGAGTCAGATCGAGGTCGGGGTCAGGGGGAGGGTCCGGGCGTGGGTTGGGATCAGTTACGGTCAGCGTTCAGGTAAACGTCAGGGTCAGGATTGAGGCCAGGGTTGAGTCAAGGTCAGGGTGAGAACTGAGGTCAGGTTCAGGGTCAGAGGCACGACCAGGATCAGGTTGGGGTTAGGATCAGGGTTGGGGTCAGTTTCAGATTTGGGTAAGGGTCAGGGTTGGAGGCAGGACCAGGCTCATCGTCGGGGTCAAGGTCAGGGTCACGGGTGGAGGCAGGATCACAGCTGGGGTTGGAATTGGGGTTGAGGTCACAATCAGGGTTGGAGTCAGGATCAGGGTCAGGGTGGGGCAGGGGTTCCCGGGCAGGGTGGCTCCTGCCGCCTGGGTCTCGAGGACCCCGGGTCCTGGAGAAAGGTGGCCTCTGCCTCCTGGTGCCCTGAGGCTGCCTGGCCCTGGGTCCCGGGGCAGGGACTTCTGTCCTCCTGCCGCCCTCCCGAGGCTCGCTGGCCCCGGGTCCTAGGGAAAGGTGGCCTCTGCCTCCCTGGTCCTGGGTCCCGGCCCCACCCGCACCTTCAGGTGCTGCAGCTGCCTCCGCTCGTCCTCCAGCTGCCGACGCTTGTTCTCGATCTCCGCCTGCCGCTTCCGCTTCTCCTGTGGGGAGAGCCAGGCGGGGCTGGGGCCAGGCGTGGGGGACCCGGAGACCCCCATACACCCACGGAGGCTCTGCCTGGCCCGACCACTGCACTCCTGCGAGACTCTCAGAAAGGAATGACTGCCCGGGCACGGTGGCTCACGCCTGTCATCCCAACACTTTGGGAACCCGAGGCGGGAGAGAATCACTTGAGTTCAGGAGTTCAAGACCAGCCTGGACAACATGGCAAAATTCTGTATCTAGTAAAAATATAAAAATTAGCCGGGCGTGGTGGTGGGCGCCTGTAATCCCAGCTACTCAAGAGGCTGAGGCCAGAGAATCACTTGAACCTGGGAATCGTGCCAGGTCCCAGCGGGGGCGGCTCAGAGAGGTCAGCTGGCCCCAAGGGGGTCTTCTTGGGTGGGAGGCCACCAAGACAGTACCAAACCTCATTGGTGCTCCCACCACCGAAGCCTGTTTTCCCGCAGGATGATGGCAAGGCTCCAGGGGGTCCCAGCCCCAGTTTCTCCACTGACCCATCAGGCAGGGGGAGGCCAGGGAGAGTCCTGGAGACACGGACTCAGGGGTCTCTACTTTCAGTCTCTGCAGGTCAACAGGACCCACAATCCACAAGCAAATAACTCACCACCCCCCAAGCCCTGGTTCCAGGTCCTAGGACAGGCCTGGGCCCCGAGCCCCCAGGTCCCCCCTCTCCCCACACCGACCATGCTGTCTGCGGGGCATCGGAAACTCACTGCGATGGCCTGCAGCCGCTCCTGCTGGGACGTGGTCTCTGCCGCCAGGACCCTGAGGGAGGGGAGATAAGGTCAAGCTCCGGTTTGCTGAGCCCTGCTTGCTGTCAGGCGCGGTTGGAATCCCACTTCTGCCTCTTTCCCCAGGCTTCACCAGGACAAGTGATTCATCTTTAAACCCATTTTCCTTCTGTAAAGTGGGACCCTCCCTGCTCCCACAGCGGCCAAGGAAGCCAGGACAGGAGGGGAAGAGCCTCTGCCTAGCAACCAGGAAGGGTTTGGGGAGAAGGGGGCATTAAGGGAAGGCCACCAAGGATGCATAGGAGTTCACCAGGCATCAAAGGCCAGAGGGGTGTTTCAGGAACAAGGAAGTGTATTACCTCCCGGCCCAGACCAGAAGATGGATCGGGACAGTCCTCTCTGCACCCTCCTGCCCACCAGGACCTACTCTCCAGCCCCAGGAGGGGCGCACAGAGGGTGAAAGACCCACCAGCCCCACCTCCCAAGGCTGAGCTTGCAGAAGCCCAGAGAGGAAGTTAAGCCTCCCAAGGACACACAGCAAAGCAGCAAAGTTGGGATTCAACCCCAGACTCGCTCTCATCCAGTCATCGTCTGTTTTGTTTGTTTGTTTTTTTGAGACTGAGTTTCATTCTTGTCACCCAGGCTGGAGGGCAGTGGCGTGATCTGGGCTCACTGCAACCTCTGCCTCCCAGGTTCAAGCGATTCTCCTGCCTCAGCCTCCTGAGTAGCTGGGACGACAGGTGCCCGCCACCATGCCTGGCTAATTTTTGTATTTTTAGTAGAGACAGAGTTTCTCCATGTTGGTCAGGCTGGTCTCGAACTGACCTCAGCTGATCCACCCGCCTCGGCCTCCCAGTGTTAGGATTACAGGCATGAGCTACTGCGCTCAGCCCAATCACTGTCTTTTGAGAAGAGCCCACAGTGCGCCCAGAGCACCCCCCCAGAGCTGGTATGCAGTAGGCGCTTAACAAATATCAGGGGTAGCTCAGCTGGGTGCGGTGGCTCACGCCTGTAATCCCAGCACTTTGGGAGGCCAAGGCGGGCGATCACCTGAGGTTGGGAGTTTGAGACCAACCTGACCAACGTGGAAAAACCCTGTCTCTACTAAAAATACGAAATTAGCTGGGCGTGGTGGCGTGCGCCTGTGATCCCTGATCAAAGTCCTCGCCACCCTTGCCAGGCACCCACCACACACTCACTTGCCCAGGAAAGAATGGAGAAGTTCTGTGATTCTCTGACCTCCCCACAGCAACCTCACCCTGCAGGTCCACAAGCTGGTGCAAAGTGCCCCCTCCTCATCTGTCTGCAGCCCCCGGGGTCCACACCCCGAGTCCAGGTCACCCCCGCCCCACCTGCCAGAGGAGTTTGCCACGTAATCCCTCCCCTCCCTGGTCTGTGAGCTCTCTGAAAGCCGCACATAGTACGTGCTTAGTAAACGCAAGGATCAGGCCAGGTGCGGCGGTTGACACCTGCAATCCCAGTGCTTTGTGAGGCCAAGGTAGGTGATCACTTCAAGACCAGCCTGGCCAACATGGCAAAACCTGTCTCTACCAAAAAAAAATCAGCCGGGCATGGTGGCAGGCGCCTGTAAAACCAACTACTCGGGGAGCTGAGGCAGGAGAATGGCTTGAACCCAGGAGGCGGAGGTTGCAGTGAGCCGAGATCGCGCCACTGGGCTCCAGCCTGGCAGAGACTCCACCAGAGAAAAGCCCAAACAAACAAACAAACAAAACCCACAAGGAGCAAGGAAGCCCTAGACGGGGGCTGAGCTCAGGCCTGGACTTTGCCAGTGTGAGGACAAGGATCCTCAGGCCTCCAGCGCTGCGCAGCAGGGCGGGGAGAGGAGGGTGGTGGTGGGCGGTGGGCGGCCCAAACTCAGGCAGGGGGTTTCTGGAGAGTCGGCCCTGTGTCCTGAACAACCCCAGGTCTCTGGAAGGCAGCAGCCCAGGCTGACGGGCAGGGCGTGGCGGGAACCAGGGTGCAGCCGGTGTGGGGACAGACTCCCGCAGCCCCTCACCTTCCCGGAGACTGAAACTGCAATCCACCCTTTTGTCTGCCGCCACCCCCGGCTCTCAGCCTGGTGTCAGGGCCCACAGCCAGCCCTGCCTCCATGGAGCCCCCGAGCCTCTCTGGACCTCAGTTTCCCCATCTGCACAAACACGGAGGCCCAGACACCTGCAGCTCCAAGCCCTGCTGTGACGCACCCTCATCCCCATCCCCTCCCTGGTTCAGCAGGGAAACAAACTGAAGAGAACCGGGAGGCTGCTCCCGGTCAGGACTTCCCTGGAGCCTGAGGCGCCCCACCTGCCCACCCCACTCGGGTTCAGTTTCCTGGCCCTGCTGAGGCCTGTGAAGTTGTCCGGCTCCCATGCCCCAGTGGTGACCGCACCGGCTCCTCCCTTCCTGGCAGGTGACACCTACCCTTCCTGGTGCCTCCCAGGGGCCCGGGAGCACCAGCCGCACCCTCTGTGGCTTCCCCTTCTCCCTCCTCAGGGAGGCTGCAGTCACTGGGTGGGGTTCAGGAAAGGCTTGATCCAGCTTTCTGGCTTGGGGGCCCTTCCTGAATGGCCCGATCCGCTGGAATTCTGGGTCAACCCCACGGCACCCGGTGATGCAGGCAGCAAGCCATCCCCTGTGTTTTTTCTTTTTATTTATTTATTTTAAATATTTAAAATTACAAAAAAATAATTTTTTTCTTTAAAAAAAATAAAGATGGGGTTTCATCGTGATGGCCAGGCTGGTCTTGAACTCCTGACCTCAGGTGATCCACCCCCCTCGGCCCCCTGTGTTTTTTCTTGAGGCCTGGGCCCTCACTTCCTGCCCACCTCACATTCCCCACCCCAGCCCGGGCCTCCAGTGTTCCCTGCTGAGTCCCTGCCCCTCACAGCTCCCTCTCCACCCGCCAGCCAGAGGCAGCGTCTCAAAAAGAGCATCACACCCTGGGCTGGGTGTGGTGGCTCATGCCTGTAATCCCAGCAGTTTGGGAGGCCGAGGCCAGTGGACTGCTTGAACCCAGAAGTTCAAGACCAGCCTAAGCAACATAGCAGGAGCCCGTCTCTACAAAAATAAATAAATAAAAAGCCAGGTGTTGTGGTGTGTTCCTGTGGTCCCAGCTACTTGGGGGGCTCAGGTGGGAGGATCACTTGAACCCAGGAGGCTGAGGCTGCAGTAAACCATCATTGTGCCACTGTGCTCCAGCCAGGGCGACATAAAATAAAAAAAGAAGGCCAGGCACAGGGGCTCATGCCTGTCATCCTAGCACTTTGGGAGGCCGACCGAGGTGGGTGGGTCCTTGAGGTCAGGAGTTCGAGGCCGGCCTGGCCAACATGGTGAAACCCTATCTCTACTAACAATACAAAAATTAGCCAGGCACCTGTAGTCCCAGCTACTCAGGAGACTGAGGCAGGAGAATCGCTTGAACCCGGGAGGCGGAGGTTGCAGTGAGCTGAGATCACACCACTGTACTCCAGCCTGGGGGACGGAGCAAGACTCCCTCTCAAAAAATAACAACAGTGATCATCCAGACCCTGCCCGTCTCCTGCTCCAGAGGCTCCCTGGCTCCTATCAGCCCTTGAAGGACCCCCCCCAGGTCCCCCTTCACTGCCCCCTGGTGGGTCTGTTCCTGGAGAGCCCCCCTGGCTGTGCACCAGGCCCCCCTCCCCAGGGCCTCTCACAGGGTCCCCCCGACCCGCACCCTCTTCCCATGGCTGGATGTCCCTGGAGGGCCACACCGCAGCCCTGGATTCCAGCTCTAACTGGGTTCGGGGCCACCCTGGAGGGAACAGAGCTGGGGCAGGAAGTCCACAAAACGGATGGGACCCCCGGGCCCCATGATCAGGCTGCGCACGGCCCGCCCAGGGCCTGTCCCCACCCGGCAGGCAGGTGGCCGCTGGGGCCAAACCAGGAACCGGGGACAGAGAAACGGCTGTGTGGCCGCCTCCCGGGCTGGAGACAAGGCGGCAGTGTCCTCCGGGCAGCCTGTCCCAGCCGGGCTGGCCAGGGCGGGGGAAGGTCAGGCGGGCGGGCGAGGAGGGGGACACGCACGGGAAGCAGCCCCTGGGCTCAGGCCCCACGGCCCCCTCACCCCTCCCCAGGCCCCGCGCACCCCCCGCCCCTCCCCAGGCCCCGCGCGCCCCCTCGTCCCTCCCCAGGCCCCGCGCACCCACCTCGCCCCTCCCCAGGCCCCGGCGCCCCCCCCCGCCCCTCCCCAGGCCCCGCGCGCCCCCCCCGTCCCTCCCCAGGCCCCGCGCACCCACCTCGCCCCTCCCCAGGCCCCGGCGCACCCCCC
>CAUYQU010104881.1:0-42278 GCA_963574635.1 Cheracebus regulus
GTAGGAGCCCGCTAATGAGGGGTGCTCTCCCATAGCCATATGTTAAATGCTAACTAGGCTGAGGTGGACAAGCTCTGCCAGCTGCTGTCATCTTCAGAAGATAGACGCAGCAGTAAGGAATGTTTGTTTAGCTTTTTAATACAATGTTTAAGAACACTCTGGCTAGGAAACTTCCAAGCAGACCCTGTGCTGCCTGTCTGTTCCTCCCCTGAGCCTCTCTGCTTGGGGGTGGTAAAAATAATAAAAAACCCAGTACATTTTCAGTACCTTACCTTACAGGGTTGGCTCTGGGCGTAGGTGGCCTGGAGGATCGAGGAGCGGTCTTCTCCCAGCCTGTTACCCTCTTGCCTCCCGCATCTGCACTTATATACACGCACTTTACCACCTGGTCATTCTCTAGCCTCTTGCTGCCACTTGTGGTCTTCCTTCCTCTCAGGCCAAGAGTAGAAACAGGTGGCAGGCCATTAAAAAGAGAGGCTGCTTAAAGAGCTTGGAGCAGGTGAAAAGAGACTAGGCACAGCCCTGCTTTCCCAAGCTCACTTCTAGAGCATTCCAGCTAAAGGCTAAGGCAAGAAAATGGCCAGCATCTAAAGACATGTAAAAAATCTTTTTTTTTTTTTTTTTTTTTAACACACTTAAGCTAACTCATTGCAGGTTTATCATCCTGGCAACTTGAAGTCACATTCTAATGACTTTCAAAAACAAGAATATGGTACAAATAGCTTAAAACATCTTTTATTTTTTGCTATTTCTGTATTTTTTTGCTGTATACCTGTTTCATAACCCTCTAAACACATACAAAAGACCACAGATTTAATAGCTTCTCCTCTCATAAAGGGGAGCTGACATTGTGTCCAATTATCAAGTTATAACCCTGCTACTCTTTTCCTACCATCAAGCAAGGAACAATTTCATACTCTCTTTGCTTGTGATCTTGATTGGCAAAAAGCAATGGATGACTTTACTGGTAATATCAGCTTTCATTTGCCAGCCGTTAAGCTCCTAAACTTTTCGCAAACTGTGCCTGTTAGATTTGTGTCTATTGTTGTTTCTTAGCCCCTGCTTCATGCCACCACTGCCTTTACAGATGGTTCAGGAAAAACTAAAAGGACAGCTATAGTGCGGCAAGATGTCGTGCAAAATTGGCAGCACAAAATCCAGGAACATTTTAACAGGTGGAGTGAGGTGCCCTAATATTGGCCTTATGAACTTTTCCTCACCAAGACATAAATGTAGTTAGTGATTCTGCTTATGTGGTGTATAGTACTGTATTACTCATTTAAATCTTCCACATGTGAAGGGCATTACTAAGGAATCTCTACTGGCTTTGTTTCTTGCAGCGCAAGAGCTCCTCTGCACCAGTCATCACCATCTTTACATACACATACTTGCTCTCATTCTAGGTTCCTTGTTCCCTTATCAGAAGGGAACACTCAAGTCAATGCTCTAGTATGACCAAAAATGTGGTTTGCAGACTTCCCTGCTTTTTTGCAAGCTCAAGTTGATCATGCTTTTTTTCCTCAGTATTCCCGGGGTCTTAAACAAGTTTCATTTGACACTTGCTCAAGCTTGGATGATTATTAAAACTTGTCCTAATAGCCAGTGGCATTCTCTCTCTCCTTTTCCCTTAATGCTTAGTGCCAACCCATGAGGTTTGGTGTCTAATGCTGTGTGGCAAACTGATGTTACTCAGTATCCACCCTTTGGATGTTTCAAAGTTCTCTACGTTATTGTGGACACTTACACAAGCTTAATACATGCTATCCCCTGAACCAGAGAAAAAACTAAAGATGCAATTGCTTATTCGTTTAAATCTATTATAATTTTAGGCCTTCCACAAACTATAAAAACTCATAATGGACCTTACTATCTTAGTGCTCAATTTACATATGCATTGCAACTTTGACACATACAACCTAACACTGGTATCCCCTATGACTCAAATAGGCTATTATTGAATAAACTCATCAAACTCTTAAAGTATACCTTAATAAACAAAAAAGGGAGAATATGGGGCTCTCTCCTGGAGAACAGGACTTGTCATTGGAGAATCGACCAGCAATGACGGTGATGACTTGGAAGGTGCCTGACATTACCTGAGGACAGTTAAAGAAGCTAGATCAACAAGCAACTATCCAGCTTGCTGCAGTGGAAGCCCCTGCAACTGCAGAGAATGGATTTCTTATGTATCTGGTGGTAACTGGGGAAAACTTCTAAGAAAGTAATACAGGCATGGATTTTGGAGTAGCTGACGATTCTTGTCCTTTACCCAGTGGGATCTGCTCAAGAACATGTTTATTGAAGTCATGTTCTGAATCCCCCCTGCTTTTAATGTTGTTACATGGTGGGATGCTGACCTGCCTTTCTCATCTAATGATACTTCTTGGACAGGAAGTCCATAGATTCCCCTGTCTTACCCCTTAACTGAAAATTTGAGATGGATTAAACTTAATGACTACTTGACTTTATTGTCTAGTAGTCCTCCTCTTTGTTTTTCCACAATAGCACATGACAAGTGGGTTACTCTCACTCCTCAGGAGTATCTTTACTATCAGCCCAAAAGGGACGCTAAGCTTGCAAATTGGACCTTTATTTCTGCTGTTACCATTAATCTTACTGAGGTCTCTAATGAAGCTACACAAGTGCTTGACCTTCCTTTATGCCGTCTGAGTAGAGACTGGCGCTATAAGCTTGAGGCCGTCCATTGGTCTCAGTGCAGACAACCTGTGCCATGTCAAGGGCCTGTTTGATAATGTCACCTAACTTGATTGGGGTCTTCATGGTTATCTTATGTCTGCACATCAGACTATTGGATTTGAGAGTCCCTCCAGCAATTCTATCACCTGGTCAGAGTATGGGCTTTCAGGACCAATATTACAACTAAAAGGAAAACAAGCTTTAAGCCCTGCTTATACCCAGATTTGGAGACTAGGTTTTCCTATTTTGAACAGGTTCTTTCACGTGGTGAGTACATTACTAGTAGTGGCAACTATACCCTCTTTTTGCACAATAATGTTACTAATACAGTCCTGATCACCCTTATATACTTCTGTTTGGGTAAGGTGTTTCTAATATAGAATAGAATCAATCCTTTTATAGTATTAAAGTCTCTTGCAGTAGTTGGTATGCTACATGCTTATCTCATCGAAATGTTATGCAGTGAAATGTAATCTATGTTATGATTTTAAAATGGCGTATAGAATTGTGGCTGCCTGTAAATTTAACCCAGAGCTGTGAAGGAGATTCCACTCTGCAGCTACTTTAGAAAAGTACTGTCTCATATTCTAAAGAAAAAAAGATTTTTGGCTAAAAAAATAGATAATTGACTTTTTAGTCTCAATTAATATTAGCAACTGTGGCTATTGTGGCTATTTCTCTGACAGAATCTATTCACACAGCCTCAGTTCTGAACCACATGGTATATAATGTAACCCATGAATTTCAAGAACAGGTAAATATTGATACAAATATTCTGTCTCACTGGGAGCCTCTTAATACCACTGTTGAATGGCTGGGGGATCAGCAGCAGGCATTCATTACCCATCAAAATTCACATTGTGATTGGCAATATAATTCTATTTGTATCATACCCCTGCCATGCAATAGCCCCCAGTATGCTTGCGAGAGAGTGAAGGCACATATACAAGGGGCTTATCACGACCTTTTGTTTTCTCAAATTTCCACTCTTGAGTGTGAATTAAAAAAACAACTTGAAGAGTGGTCACAGCAGTTACAAACAAGTACCCTTCAGCAATTACAAGGCTTTCAATAGTTAAACTCTTACTCCTGAGAATGCAGTTTGAGTGTGTACACGGTCACAGGTGCCTCACCAACCCACCTCAAATGACAATCTAGTGGATGTTTGTAGTTAATACCAGCCCTTTCAATAAATACCTGGTGGACGGATGCTCAGGAGGACTCTCTCGGAAGAGCTACCCCCTAGCCCTGCTCAGCTGGAACTGTCTCAGTACTTCATTCTTGGTGCTCACTGCAAGCTACAAGGTCTGCAGAAGGATGGTTACCAGAGGCTGGGGAGGATAGCGGGGTTGGGAGGGATGGGGGAGGCAGAGATGGTTAATAGATATAAAATATATTTAGAAAGAATGAATATGATTTAGTATTTGATAACACAACAGGGTGACTATAGTCAATAATTTAATTTTACATTTTAAAATAACTGAAAAGGTATAATTAGATTTTCCCTAACACAAAGGATAAATGCTTGAAGGAATGAATATGCTATTTTTCATGATGTGATTATTACACATTGCATGCCTGTATCAAAATATAATAGGTTTGGATATATAATACAAACCTATTATATATCCACAAAAATAAAAAGTTTAAAAAATGAAGAGGGAATAGAAGGGAATTAGGAGAGGCAGCAATAAGGAGAGGTTTTGAAAATTTGGATGTTACTAGTAAAGGGAATATTTAACCATGGATATCATTTCTGTTTACTTTTATGGCCTTTGAAATCCTGTGATTTTATGAGCCAAATTTCAAAACTCTGGAGGGGAGAGCATTGGGAGGGTTTTGAGACAGACAGGGCAGAACAACTAGAGAGACGCTAAGGACAGGATCAAAAGTAGGTTTTTCTTCACCCTTCCCATTCTTGTTACCAGTTAGGGCACACGGGTTGCAAATCTAGTCACATTGTAGCAAATGGAGACTTGAGGATGCATTAGAGTGGCAGGTCTGAATAAAGTTTGATATACCTGTAAAAACAATGAAAAAAAGGACAACAACAAAAAAAAGGTGTTGGCACAGGTACAGTGAAAAGAGTGCTTATATACTGCTGATGGAAATGTAAATTAGTCCAACTTTTATGAAAAACAGTGTGGCAATTTCTCAAAGAACTAAAAGCAGATATGCCATTTGATCCAGCAATCCCAATACTGGCTATTTACCCAAAAGAAAAGAAATTGTATTAAAAGATATATGCAGGTGTGTGTCTATTACAGCACAATTTATAATTGCAAATATATGGAATCAACCTACATGTCTGTCAAACAATAAGTGGATAAAGAAAATATGGTATATGTTTATGTAAACACACACACACACACACACACACAATTCCATTACTCAGCCATAAAATAGGACAAAATAATGTGTGTGTGTGTGTGATTTTTTTTTTTTTTTTTTTTTTTTTTTTGCAGCAACTTGGATGGAACTGAAGGCCATTATTCTATGTAACTCAGGACCAAAACCACAAATATCACGTTTTTATTTATAAGTGGAAGCTAAGTTATGGGTACATGATATGGTTTGGCTCTGTGTTTCCACTCAAGTTTCATGTTAAATTGTAATTCCCAGTGTCGGATGAGAAGACTGGTGGGAGATGATTGATTCAAGGAAGAAGACTTCCTTTTGCTGTTCTCATGTCAGAGTTCTTATGATACCTGGTTCACTGAAAGTGTGTAGCACTTCCCTCTTCACTCTTTCTCTTTTGCTGGCCATGTGAAGATGAACCTGCTTCCCCTTTTCCTTCCAACTTAGGTTGTAAGTTTCCTAAAGCATCTCCAACCATGCTTTCTGCATAGCCTGCAGAACTGTGAGTTAATGAAATCTATTTTCTTCATGAATTACTCAGTCTCAGGTATGTCTTCATGGCAGTGGGAGAACAAACTAACACAGAAAATTGGTATCGGAGAAATAGGAATTACTATAAAGGTAGCTGAAAAAGTGGAAGCAACTTTGGAATTGGGTAATGGGCAAAGGTTAGAACAGTTTGGAGGTCTCAGAATAAGGCAGGAAGATGTAGGACAGCTTGAAACTTCATAGATAATTCTTAAACAGTTTTGACCAAAATGTGGATAGTGATACGGACAATGAAGTGCAGGCTGAGGCAGTCTCAGACAGAGATGAGGAACTTATTGGGAATTAGAGTAAACGTCACTCTTGCTATGCTTTAGCAAAGAGTCTGGCAGCATTGTGTCCCTGCTCTTGGGATCTGCAGAACTTTGAACTTAACAGAGATGATTTATGGTATGTGGTAGAAGAAATTTCTAAACATCAAAGTGTTCAAGTGGCCTGCGTGCTTCTAACAGCATAATATGAGTATATTCATGAGCAAGGAGATTATCTGAAATTGGAACTTATATTTAAATAGGAAACAGAGCATAAAAGTTTCACAATTTTGCAGCTTGGCCATGAGATAGAAACAAGAAATTGTACCTTGGCCATGTGGTAGAAAAGAAATTTACAAATTTTCTGGGCTGGAATTCAAGCTAGCTGCAGAAATTTGCAAAAGAGAAACCAAATGTTAATAGCCAAGACAATGGGGAAAATGCCCCAAGGCATTTCAGCGATGGACCTTTAACGCAGCCTCTCCCATCACAGGTGTAGCGACTGAGGAGGAGAAAATGGCTTCCTGAGCCAGGCTCAGGGCCCTGCTGTTCTGTGCTGCCTCAGGACATGGTGTCCTACATTGCAGCCACTCCGGCTCTAGCCATGGCTAAAGGAGGCCAAGGTACAGCTCAGGCTGTTGCTTCAGAGGGTGTAAGCCCAAGCCTTAGTGGCTTCCATATGGCGTTAAGCCTATGGATGTGCCTAGGCCAAAAGTACAGGTTTGGGAGCCTCTGCCTAGGTTTCAGAGGATATATGGAAATGCCTGAGTGTCCAGGGAGAAGTCTGTTGCAGGGGCAGAGACCTCATGGAGAACCTCTACTAGGGCAGTGTAAAGGGGAAATGTGGGGTTGGAGCCCTCATACAAAGTTTCCACTGGAGAACTGCCTACTGGAGCTGTGAGAAGAGAGCCACTGTTCTCCAGACCCCAGAAGGGTAGATCCACCAATAACTTGCACCATGTGCCTAGAAAAGCCACAGACACTCAATGCCAGCCTGTGACAGCAGCCACAGGCGCTGTACTCTGCAAAGCCACAAGTACAGAGATGTCCAAGTCCTTCAGAGCCCATCTCTTGTATCAGTTTGGCATGGATATGAGACATGGAAACAAAGGCAGTTATTCTGGAGCTTTAAGATATAATGTCTGTCCTGCTAGGTTTCAGACTTGCATGGGGCCAGCAGCCCTTTTGTTTTGGCTGATTTCTCCCTCTTGGAGTGGTGGGTCTATTTACCCAATGCCTGTAACTCTATTGTATCTTGGAAGTAACTAACTTGTTTTTGATTTTACATGATCATAGGCAGAAGAAATTTGCCTTATCTTAGATGACACTTTACACTTGAAAGTTTAATAATGGAATGAGTAAAGACTTTGGGAGACTATTGGAAAGGCATGATTGTGTTCTGAAATATCAGAAGGACATGAGATTTTGGAGGGGCCAAGTGCAGAACGATATGGTTTGGTTCTGTATCCACACCCAAATCTCATGTCAAATTGTAATATCCAGTGTTGGAGGAGTGCCTGGTGAGAGGTGATTAAATTATAGGGGTGGACTTCCTCCTTGTTATTCTTCTGATAGAGTTCTCATGAAATCTGGTTATTTGAAGTGTGTAGGACTTCCTCCTTCCCTTCTCCTGCCAGCCATGTGAATATATGCCTGTGTCCCCTTCATCTTCTGCCATAATTGTAAGTTTCCGAAGGCCTTCCTAGCCACGCTTCCTGTACAGCCTGTGAGCCAATTAAACCTCTTTTCTTCACAGAACAACCAGTCTCAGGTATATCTTTATAGCAGTATGAGAACAGACTAATACAAAGGCATACAGAGTGGTATGATGAACAGTGGAGACTCAGGAGGAAGGCTGGAGGTTCGTGAACTATTACCTCTTAAGCGCAACGTACCCTAATGGGGAAAGAGTACAGTAAAAGCCCAGATTTCATCATTATAGGATTCATCCATGTAACCAAAAACCATTTGTACCACCAAAGCTATTGGAATTAAAAATAAATACATAAATGAAAAGGAAACAGTAAACAAAAATAAATAAATATATTCTGAAAACTATAAAAAATGAAAGAAGAATACATTATTTTTCTGGGGTTTCTCAGCAGAAGAAATGTGAGGAAAATATGACCCTATAAAAATTGGCTGCCACTGCCTAAATTCAGCCCCATCTTGGCAGAAGGCAAATTTATTGATTTTTTAAAGGAAAATCAGAAATTTTACTTATCTTCATTTATCAATGCAGAATTAACCAGCGTTAACTCCATTTTCACTCCGCAAATAGAGCCTAGCATAAAAAAATATTATTTTCTATGATTGTGCCTGTCATTGTACAAAGCAAAGTGAAAAACTGGAATGAGTCATGGAATATACACTCAATATCTTTTTTTTTTGCCTCAGTTTGTCTATTTTAAATCAAAAGATTAAAGTATAAAAACCTCATGGATATTAGTAATCCTTCTCTTCTAATTAGTTGGAATTTTGTACTGAGTAGGGAGAAGAATGAGAATGTAACAGGGACTGCCCTAATTCTGTGTAGTCAAGAAGATATGAATATAAGCCCCTAAAAAGAGTAACAAGATCAATGAATTGGGTGTTTTGCTATATACTTCTAAGCAAGTGATAATGATTGATGATTTAACTGCAGGTCAAGTAGTAATGTTGTTACCCTATAGTTATAACCACAGACAAATGGTGTAAATCTTGTAGAAATCAGAAAAGTGAACTAGAAACACTTTTAAGGATTCTAAGAATCAGATCAATCCTTTCCCAATTATGAGGGAAGGATCACATACAGGTGGGAATATATCAAATAAGTAGAGTATAGTTGGGTGAGTAAACAGAAAAAGGAGTTCCATAAATACACTTAATTTCAAAAATGCATTTAGTATCCTCTTAAAACCACTATGCTATATATTAGCATATTTCTTTAAAATTGTGGAGACTATTACATTTGCACTTTTCTGTAAAGACTACTTCCATGTGACATAATATGAATTTTTTTTAAAAAAGCTTCATATTTACATAAATCCTACAAATACAGTTCATGAAATTATAGTGATGGTGGAATTTTATCGTTTCCTTTTAACAAATTTAGATGAGCTGTAAGAAGTTCTAAAAAGAGCATTGAGGAGACATTTAGACATTAAATAACTTGTTCTGAATCTGGTTTCCACTTTAGCATACAAAGCAACCCTGACAGTTCAGAAGGTGAAGTATTTAATTTTCCTGGCCTTCTGTTTGCTTATTTTTCCTTGTTTGGTCTGTGAATATTTTAGTAAGGATTTACATTCAAAGCAATTGTGGTCCTTGTTGTTGCTTTGCAATGTTTGAGAAAATGACTAGAGGAGCTTTAATGCTGTCTTGTTCATCAGTGTGAATCAGATAAAAGATTAAAAACAATACCTGGAGCATAGTTCTCAACTTGGGTTTCTGTCTGCTGAATTTTAATTCTATGGTAAGATTCTCGTTCAGAGAGAAGGCAAGTAAACAAATAAGTTCAAAAACTCTACTGATTTCAGCAGGCTATGTCACTGGGGATTCTTTATTTTTAAGCCAAAATATCATCAGTGTTTTACATGATTGTATTAAAGACTCCAACCCCTGTTCTTCCTCGTCCAAGACAAGCACCACCTGTTTACTGAAAAAAGGATTTGGACGTAATAAGTGAAGCAAACGGGAAAGTCATTGAGCAGCCTCTAAAGAAACTGACATGGCAAGATACTGTCTTGGGCCTTTCAGACATTTTACTCAGTACTGCTGATTTCTATCTTTTCCTCTTCTATTTTGTTTTCTACTTTGAGGAACAAAACAATGAATATTAAGATTAAAATGTATGTCACAGAATGTGAAAACTTATGTAAACTTTGGTCAACAAGTGCCGAAAGTTTTGCCTCTAAAGTGTGAAAAAATGTATGAAGTGACTGCAGTTACTCCTCAGCTGAATGTGGAGGAAAAGAGTGTGGCACTAACATGTGTCCCGAAAATCACAAGTGCAAGCAATGATTGGGGTGAAGGGGCATTAAGGAGAAACAGTTATGCACATTTTCATTCTAATTTAATAATATTCCCAGGTTTCTGGATCCTTGCCTGGCCAAGTGCCTGAGTTAGAAAAGCTGAGGCACCTGAGGTTTAAGAGTAATGACATATAAATTCCATTTTACCCAGCAATTCCATTACTGGGTATACATCCAAAGGATTATAAATCATTCTATTACAAAGACACATGCGCATGTATGTTCATTGCAGCACTGTTTACAATAGCAAAGACTTGGAACCAACCCAAATGCCCATTGATGATAGACTGGACAAGGAAAATGGGGCACATATACACCATGGAATACTATGCAGCCACAAAAAGTGATGAGTTCTCATCATTTTTTCATTCCAGACATGGATGAATCTGGAATCCGTCATTCTCAGCAAACTGACATAAGAACAGAAAATCAAACATTACATGTTTTCACTCATAGGCAGGTGTTGAACAATGAAGACACATGGATACAGGGAGGGGAGCATCACACACTGGGGTCTGTTGGAGGGAATAGGGGAGGGACAGCAGAGGGGTAGGGAGATTGGGGAGGGATAATATGGGGAGAAATGCCAGATATAGGTGATGGGGGTATGGAGGCAGCAAACCACATTGCCATGTATGTACCTAGGCAACAATCCTGTAGGATCTGCACATGTACCCAAGAACCTAAAGTACAATTAATATATATATATATATATGAGTAACGACACTCTTGTTTCAAGCTTGTTGACTTGCTCAATGCAAAAGGAATGCACAGTAAAGATTGTGGCTTCCTTAGAGGCATATTTCATAAATTTTACTGTAAAAGCTTAATTTTATAAAGGAAACTATTCACATTTACAGCCTTTAGTTTGTGCTATCAAAATTTTGTTCATCTATTCAAGATTTATTTACTCAGTTTATAAATATTTACTGAATGCCTATGCTAAGATGTCACAGATTCAACTGTAAATAAAAGCAACATGACTCCTCTCATGGAGCTTACAGTCTGGAAAGCACTGAACCTATACCCCAATGATACATGTGAGATAACAGCCATGAAGATGTCATCGGATCTGGCAATTTGAGATATAATTTTGGTTTTAGAGGAAAGTATCAGGAAAATATCTCCTAGTAATGGCTTTTAAAAATGAAGATAGGGCCAGGTATGCTGGTGCGTATCTATAATCTTAGTGCTTCAGAAAGAAAGCAGAGGCAAGAGGAGAGCTTGAGTCCAGGAGGTTGAGAGCAGCCTGGACAACATAACAAGATCTCTATAAAAAAAAAACAAACAAAAACAGTGAAAATTAAAGCTGAGTGAGATGGTATGCACCTGTTGTCCCTGCTACTTGAGAGACCAAGGCAGGAGGATTGCTTGAGTCGAGGAGTTCAAGGTAAGCCTGAGCAGCATGGCAAGAACCTGTCTTTTTTTTTTTTTTTAAAGGTTTGGCCAGGATAGTGATATTATTGATAAAGGATATTAAGGCCCAGGCAATAGCATGTACAAATGACCCCAGAGAAGTAGAAACTTGTCACATAGGAGTAAATGAAGGAAGGTAAATTAGAAATAAGACAGAATAAAGGATAGGGAGGTTGGATCAACAGGAAGCTAGAGATGAGGACCTGGGCTCCTCACCTCTGGAAGTACAAGGGAGCAAAAATGATAAGAAGCTAGGTTTTATTTTAAGGTAATGGCTAGCTGCTCAGAGGTTTAAGCATGTAAGTTTAGAAAATAATTTGATGCATTATCAAAACTGAGAGCATACTAGGTACCAGCCACTATGCTTGTGGTTGTAATCCAAGGCTAATGTAAAATGCTTTCTGTCCTTCAAAGCTCACTCCCTTAAAAGGGAAACACATTAAAAAAATCTTCCTTCTACTATACAAGGATGAAAGCATCTAGGTTTTAATAGAGGCATGGACCAACTGTTGTGAAAATTAAGAGAAGCAGCTCAGAAAAGGGTCTTTAACTCAGTCTTTGAGTGGGTTTCAAGGGTATATGTAAGGGGAGGTAGAATTTAAATCAAGTCTGGAAGAACTTGCAGAAGCTGACTAAATGGTCCAATGCTCAGGAAAAACTTCCAGATGTAAACCAAAAAGCAAGCCCAGAGACATATTTGTCACATTGGGAGGATTACCTTCAGATTAGAATAGCTAGAGAAAAGGGTATAAGTACAAGAGAGGCAGAAAATGTAGCTGGGAAGATTTATGTAGAGTACCTTTGTCCATTTAAGGATTGAGGAATATTAAAGGGTTTGTGTGTTATATCACCGTTTACTTTTTAGTGAATATTCACCAAAGAAAATTCTAAACTTTGCCTTTGCAGAAAAAATGAGCTATCTAATTGGCCAGTTCTCAATAACAGAAGATACTGACTTAATCATTTCTGTCACTTTTCAAAAGTCCATAAGAATTTATATCTATTGAACAAAATGTTAATTTATGCTTCAGGAAAAAGAATAGAGGGATATATATCTTAAAGTGCTCTTTTTCCTTTTGGATTTGAGTTCACATCAACCTAAAAAATGGAATAAATTTCCAAAAAAGACATCAAATACTCAACAGAGAGGAAGAAAAAGGTCCCTATTTATCATGTTCCTGCAATAGTAGCTGAGTGATATATTGTAATTACAACTTTTTTTTAAATTGGCAGGCTTCTGGGATGCTATGGGAATTGGTGACAAGATGATGGATCAGTTTCTCCATATTGGCTGGTTGATCCAACAAACCTAAAGCAGATATTGACATTTGTCATTCAGCATTGGAGCCTTACAGACTCCTCTGCTGATTAGTCAAACACTTCACCTCCCTTTAATTAATGTTTTAAGAGCAGAGCTTCACTGAGATGCTCGAGGGAGAAAAGTTTTAAAATACAACGGAAAAGAGGAGTTATATAGTACTGGCTGAATAAGAAGTGAGCATGAGGAAAATGGAAGAAATCAATAACAATGTTTGAACAGCTTAACCCTGATGGCCCGTGTATGTTAATAGATTATGTATGCATCACTTTTTGAGAAGAAATTAGTATGATTAACATTTTCTGTTTATTGACTGCTCCTCACAAATTGGGAAAATGTTTACATGCATTTTTGTTACCTTGAAAAATCCTTGACAAGAAAGGGCAGGACAAGAATTCACCCTCTCATATAATCTCAAAGAATTTTATCCTAAAAAAATATATATATATAAATGAACAGAAGTATATTTCTCACTGTTTTGTGAAGAAAAGAGAAACTATTTTATTTCTAGAGAAAAGCTTTTATAATAGGTGGTTAGAAAGGAACTTTGAAGTTTGACATGAGTCTAATCTTGTTCTTTAGCTAATAGCCAAGGATTTTCAAAGAGTTCTTATGATGTTGGCAGAAATTGTTCACCCCTCTTCTGTATCTCCCCTAACCCTGATCATTTCCAAGTTTTCTTTACTATACGACTTCAATTATGCCATGTTTTGGAAGAGAGCTGCAAGCTAATCCTATAATATAGAAAATGAAACAGAGATGCTTAAGCACCCAAAAAGTGTTTACATTTCTACTTTAGGTACTCTAAAAATGTACAGATATAGATTGTGTATTAAGATGAATGTTAGAGTCTAAATCTTATGAATAATGAATTCATAAAGATTTGTGCTATATTTAAGAACTATAGAAGCAGGGACCAAATGCAAAGTTCCAGACATGGGATGGATTTCTAATTGCCCTGTCTTAGTTTTGGCTAGCTGATGAAAATCTAGACTTTAGAGAAAGATATTTCAATGAGAATCTCAGGTCCCTTAATTTCCACTAAGCAACCTTGGGTACAGCTTAGAAAATTGAAGCATCCTAGGATGTTGTGGGTTGTTTTGTTTTGTTTTTTAAATTCTCTCTCTCTGTCTTTGGCTCTTTCTCTCTGAACACATATTAATAGCCCTTCCCTTCCCCTTCTGATCCCCCAGTCCTTCTACCTGCCTATTGATTGTTTTAGTGAAACTGACAGAAGAGAGAAGGATTATAACACTTCCTATTGTTGCTAATTCAGCCTCTAACTTTCAAGGAATATAATTAAGTTATTTATTCTTATTGAAACAACCACTGGATTCAGTAAAAGATCATGGATTTGGAAGTCACATTGTTGAACAATCAATGTTTAGGAATCACGTGACTGAATAAAGGCAGTGTTACATATTAGGAAAATACTCCGGAAAAAGTAAAGGAAAAAAACTAAATTTTTTTCTACTTCTAGACTATGCTGTTCTGAAATCTAGTTTTTGTCATCAGTATGGATTCCAATGTTTGACATCTATGGTTCCTGAGCTTAGACAGGAAAGAGCAAGAACAAAAATTATGCTACTAAGCCAATTTGGAAAGAAAAGTCAACATGAGCAAAGGTTTACACATAGGCCTCATCATTTCAAACACCCTGAAAAAAGCTCTAAAACAGATGATATTTATGTAAATTAAATTTTCATTTTAACAAAGAAATATACACATACACTTTCTTTTATTTCCGTTTTTTTGGGGGTGGGGGGATACAGGGTCTCAGTGACATAATCTTGGCCCACTGTGACCTCAGCCTCTCAGGCTCAAGCAGTCCTCCCACATCAGCTTCTTGAGAAGCTGGGACTACAGGTGTGTGCCACCATGCCTGGATAATTTTTGTGTTTTCTGTAGAGATGGGGTTTTGTCATGTTGCCCAGGTTGGTCTCAGACTCCTGAGCTCAAGTAATCCACCCACTTTGGCCTCCCAAAGTGCTGGAATTATAGGCATGAGCCACCGTGTCCGGTCCACCTGTATTTTTAGGTCGGATAATTATTACAAAAAAATAATTTAAATGAATACCATTTTCAAAGGCATTTATCTTCAACTTAAAAATAAATTTCCCCCATATTACTAAATAACATGATAGTGCTATTTCTTTAAATTTATTTTTTAATTTCTATAGTAAATTTAGGAAGTACCAGTGCAGGTTTGTTAAATGAAATATTGCATAATGTTGAAGTCTGGGTGTTTGGTGTACCCATCACCCAAACAGTATACATCATACCAAATAGGTAATTATTTTATTCCTCATCCTTCCACCTTTTAGAATCTCAAATGTCTATTATTCCACTCTGTATGTCCATTTGTACTCACTGTTCAACTCCCACTTATAAATGAGAACATACAGTATTTGATTTTCTGTTTCTTGGTTATTTCACTTAAGATAATAGCCTCCAGTTCCATTCATGTTGCTAAATAGTGCTATTTCTTATTTTCAATTTTAGCCATTGTTTTTCAGTTTCCTACTATATAGGATCAGAATTTAGATTTTTCATGCCACCTATACACATTTACATGCATCCCCTTTGCCAATCATACCAAAACAAGTGTATCACAATTTATAGCTCAATCAATATTCAGTATTTGCCTCATTATAATTATGGAAATCTTATACACAGAGGACACTATATTATTATCATATATATAATTTTGTACCACAACAAGTTAACTGTTGTCTATACACACACATATACAAAAACACACTTAGTTTTCTATATACTTCCACTGATCTGGCAACTCCATCTCTTACCTGACTCAAGACCAATCTAAAACAGACTAACTAGCTTTTTCTTGATACAGGACCTGCAGGTGTTGATTAATAAAAACCAAAAGACTCATGCTAGCTACTTTAAACACTATCTGGAAATGTATTTCACAATGATGGCATCAGATTCATTCTTGGGGTCATGTGAAAGCTGCCTTAGTCCATTTCCTCGTGCTATAAGAGAATGCTTGAGACTAGGTAATTTATAAATCAAAGAGGTTTATTTTGGATCACAATTCTGAAGGCTGGGAAGTCCAGGATTGCACAACTGTATCTGATTGGCTTCTGGTGAGAGCCTCATGGTGAGCCATAACATGATGGAGAAGCAGAAGGGAAAGCAGTCAAGGTGTGCAAGAAAGAGAACATGAGAGGTGACCCCACTTTATAACAAGCTGCTGTCACAGCAACTTATCCAGTCCGGCAAGTGTGAAAACTTGAGAGACTGCATTAATCCTTTTATGAAGGTAGATTCCTCATGACCCAATTGCTTCTTGAAACTTACACCACCTTTCAACACCATTACGCTGGGGACCAAGCATCAACATGCGTTTTGGTGGGGACCAACCACATTCAAACCATAATAAGTGCTTTCTCCAATCTGGACCAATTTCTTCCTTGTTCCTTGATATGGAAAGCTGATAAGGCTCTTCCTTTTAGTATTAATGTAGAAATCTATAGAATATAATTATCAACACTGTCTTCCAGTGATCCACCTCCTCAAAACAGATGGGTTATTCTTAAGTTCTGACTATACAGAAATTCCAAAACTCCCACTGATAGTTCATAGTTTGAATGTAGTCTATTTCTTTTTGCTATCTTTCTAGCCCTCGAGACTTGAGTATGAAACAGTAATTTTCTGTAGCAATATAAAGACAGAAAAACAAGAGATATTCATGCTGCGACTCAAGGGAGGCCAAGGATTGCAACTGTTGATGCAGAGGAGTCAAAGGTAACATCAAGAAAAGGCAATTTTTACTCCTCAGATACCTGATCTCTTATCTATGTCTTCACTATTTACATGCTACCCATCACCCAGAAGCTTTAATCTGCTAGTGGGTAAAACAGACCTACAGAACTAGATCTACTGAAGTTTGAGAACCACTGGTAAGTAACTGATAGTAAACTAAGCAGAAAGCTAAAGCTTTAAGGACCTTTTACTCAAAGTCAGAGAAGAACTTAGGGCTTGGCATTTAGGGGGGAAAGGAAAACTAGCAAAGCAGAACAGAAAACTCCAAGGTGAGGGGAAAAGAGATATGTATTTAAAAAGTATAATTTTGAAAGCAAGCAACTCATTGTGACTTAAGTGTAGAATACAGGTTTAGTATAAACTTTGAAGGTGTAATCAGGGAAGAAATGATGGTTTATCCGGAGGCCTTTCTTCTTAGCTTTTAAATGGCAATTTTCTCACTGCATCCTCACGTGATTGGCCCTTTGTGCATGTGTGTCCCTGTTGTCTTTTCCTATTCTTATAAGGACATGAGTCATATTGGCTTATAACTCCACCTACGACCTCATTTAACCTTAATTATCTCCTTAAAGACCTTTTCTCCAAATATAGTTACATTCTGATACACTGGGGGTTGGCTCTTCAACATATTAAATTTGGTAAAACATAATTGGCCTATAATAGTCCTTTTTTATAAATCTTTACAAGAAGAAGTTAAATACAAATGTCAAAATAACAATCCTGAGGGCCAAAGATCATCAAATACCAACAATTCTTTCAAAGGCTTCACATATATTATCTCATTTAATCATCAAAACAAACCTGTAAACTAGGTACTTTTGAATATTCTCAATTTGACTGTTGCTAAAACAGAAGATTTAGGCACCAGTCCAAGACCAAGCAGCTAGAACATGAGGAAACCACAGTTTATATATAGGCAGCCTGATTCCAGCACTGATTGTTTAATTCTCTATTTTGTTACACTGCATTTTCCAAGCTGAGGAAACTGATAGGTTCTTTTTGACTTCACAAGCAGTTTTGCTACAGATGTTCACTGTGCAAATTAGAATGCTAGTTCAATGAGCATTGGGTACAAGTTCTTTCTTCCTTCCCTGAGCCAAGGGTTTGTTTTTATGTGACCTTAAAGATACACTTAATTGAGAGGCACAGCTCTCTGTGGAAGATACTGCACACAAAGCAAAATAACTCACTTTGGAGTGGCAATGGGAGCAGAGTTAGAGAAAGTTTTATTTTTTCTGTTTTAATCATTAAAAAAATGAAATGTGTGCATCAGAACACAAGCTCAGAAGCAGATCAAGGAAGAGTGCTTTCAGAACAGAGGTAACTCGTTAGTTCCTTACTTCTGGAGCTTCATTTGGTCTGAGTTCAATAATATTCCATAAAACCACAAAGAGTTCACCAAGGTGCAATGTTAAGGTATATGTCTTGGGAGAAAAGATCTGAGAGAATTAATTTGTTGTTTAGAGGTAAAGATCAGTTCTTGTAGGTTAGCTGTTCTATTTCAGGCTTGGAGGGAGAAGTGATTAACATTTCTTTCTGTTCTAGCGGCTGTGGAATAAGACAGGAAATAAACCGAAGGAAGCACCAGGCTTCTTGCACACAGAAATCAAAATCAAATGGGAGCTAATCAAAGTCCAGTAAAGACAATGCAGGCTTTATTTTGGCCCGAATAAGCAAAAACTCCACTGAATTATCTGGTTTAATTCTAAAGAAAGCTCTCCATGAAATTGTAAGTCGTGTGCAGGTTTTAAATATGTAATTTTCTTTCTATTAGAGATGAGGTCTTGCTGTGTTGCTCAGGCTGGTCTAACTCCTGGGCTCAAGTGATCCACCTGCCTCAGCCTCCCAAGTGCTGGGATTACAGGTATGAGCCACAGCACCTCAACTTAAATATTTATTTCTAAGTATTATAGTTTATAAATATGTGACTTAAACGTAGATTACAGCTTTAGTATAAACTTTGAAGGTGTAAGCAGGTAAGAAATGATGGTTTATCCCGAGGCCTCTCTCCTTGGCAATTTTATTTGCAATAGAGTTAATAAAAAATAAACACTTCCTAAAAAATGTGAAAGTTCCTTCTTACTCCCTGCTTAATCCCACTCTTTTCCATGGAGGATTCTACAGTTATTAATGTCATGTAGATTCTTTCAATTCTTTTTCTTGTGCACACGTATCTACCTTATGCCCCAGTCTTATTCAATAAAATTACTTGTGTTGTTATTATTGTTGTGGTTGTGGTTGTTGAGGATTACAGAAGGTTAGGAGATGGCATGCAGGCTTTGAAGCAACTAGCCAATTCTCTCTTTTTTTGACTACAGTTGGAAAGATACCAAAAAATGAAGCCCCACTACAAGGTTAATTAATTGATTGGTCTTATGAAAGAATAAAACATATTTACTGAATGTGTATTACCAACAAGATACTCTAATTATGTTAATTTATTTATTCTCCGACAATGTTATGAAATGAATATTTCCACCCCTGTTTTCTAGAAGTGAAATGAGGTGTGGGGGGCTAGGGGAGGGTTAGCTGGGGCTAGAGGGGATTGGGAGGGATAACGTTAGGAGAAATACCTAATGTAGATGATGGGGAGATGGATGCAGCAAACCACCATGGCATGTGTCTATCTATGTAACAATCCTGCACGATCTGCACATGTACCCCAGAACTTAAAATATAATAATAAAAAAAAGAAGTTAAGCAACTTGCCCCATATTATGGCTGATAAGCCCCAGAGCCCAGGATTCAAATTCAGAACTGTATGAGCCCAGAATTTAAAAATGAGATTATGATATGCTTTTCATCACTTTTTTCCCATTCACATTTCACATCATCATCTCAGATCTGTAACAATTTTCTAAGGACACATGAGCCTATAATACAAACTAAACTGAAACTGATGATGCTGGTAAGATTGTTTAGATGTCAGATCATGGCTGTTATCTTCATTTCACAATATAAGTAAGCAAATAGGGCAAGAGTTGGTCCTATACATGATAGTAACTGTTTTGGACTTATAGTACATATAAGTACATATAGTCTCTGTGCAATTAATTAACTCTGTCATTGTACTATGAAAGCAGGCATCAATCATACATGTGTGTGTGTGTGTGCACAACTACATTTCAATATGTTCAATAGAATGTTATTTACAAAAAGAGATAGCAGGCTGGATTTGGCTCATCCACTCCAATCTGTGGACCCCTCACATAGGGGATTTAGAGTGACTTTGGGGGATGCCTACTTTGTTTTCCTCCCATAATTTCAAGTTTGGTTCAACAAACAGTTAAGTTCAGCCCACATTTATCTAACACCTATTTTGTGTTTTGCTGAACTAAAAATATGTATGAAAAAAATAGAACACTTGCTCTCAAGAGGCTCAAATTTATTTCTGCTTCATATTCCTTCCAGAGTAAACTTTCTCGCATTCTTTTCCTTTGCAGTTTTGATGCAAGGCTGTATTTAGCTGCATTGTTTTGGTCTTTTATTAATAGTCATGTTTATTAGATAATACTAATAGCTTTTATTTTTACATATACTACTTTTATACTCTTTTTAAATATTACATATCATTAGATAAAAATATGTATTAAATAAAGAAAATAGCATGTTTTAATGAAGACAAAGTACCTGCAGAGATTATTTCCCTTAACTCTAGTTTTAATCTTGCCTTGTGAATTATCATAAAATGAACTGAACTGAGTTATTTCTATACATGAATTCATTTACAATTCAACTTGATGGTTTGCTATTATCAAAGTCTTCTTTAAAAGTCTTAGTTAATACCTATGTATGATCACTCCAAGGACAATTCTATTTGATTCATCCTGCAACCAGCGCCTATTGCATATGTAACTTCAATAAGCTTCACAGGATAATGCAGTGGTGTGGTCCACTGGGCAGAGCAATTACTGAGCTTCATAAACTCGCTAATTCTTTCAGGAGTTCCAGGAAAATTCTCCCCAGGTCTGTGGGCATGGGTGACACTGTTGTGCCATCCTCAAACTATCAGTAAATTGAAACTCCATGGTGATTCCCTAGTATGTAGCCAGGGCCTGGCTCAAAGCCTTTGCAGAATTCTGGAGGTGGTCTACCTGCAAAGCCCTTTAAAGATTTATACTTTTAATGTGTACCTCAAACTATTTCTAAAAGCAAAGACAATAAAAAGGTATCCATTTCCATTGGGTAATTCTGCTCCTTTGTTTTTGTTAGTCTTTTGATTAAAACAGATGAATCAAAAACTACAAAGCTTTTTTATTTTTTCTAGAGATTTAATTTTTGCAGGATTCACACAATGAAAACCACCCAAATTCCCTCCACAGCCTCATAAATGAGAAGGCTTCAGCCATGCAATAAGAAGTTTGTACCACAAACCAACGTAAAGTTGAATAATCTGCTATCGTTTTTGTTCATCCACATAAATGAGATTTTTTAATGTGTGGGAACTGGTAAAATGGTCGTGCATTTGGCGAATTAAAAATGTGATTTTTTAACTGCTTAAGACAGATGGAAATGTTTAAAAACTGGTTGAAGAAAGACAAATGAGAGATAGCTGAATATGTTTTAAAGACATGCATATCTGTTTCAGAGTAAGTGTTACATTAGCATAACCTGGTACCAATAGATACTGATTTTTAAGTATATCATTAATAAAAGTCCTCAAAAGCATATTCTTTAACATTTGCCAACGAGTCATTAGCATTGCTAAAATCTGTGCTACAACTGTTTTGCTACAACAATATTTTCTGCTATGTAGAATTTTAAATTTTAGTGAGGGAAATAGGCATGTTTTTCATATGATATGAAAGACCTCCAAAAATGTTCAGTATAGGAGTTTACACAAGGTTTTCAAGTAAGGACATAGGAGGGATGTTTAACCTAGATGTGGGTAGGAGTTAGAAGAGGATTGCAGGAAGTGGTCACATCTAAACTGAGAGCAGAGGTATGGATGGAAAGTAACTTGATGTAAGAGAAGATATATCTTCTAGCCACAAGGAACTGCATATGCTGGGGGAATTTTGCTCATTCTGGAAAAGCAAATATTTCATCTTGACCAGATGAAGAGTGGGAGGAGGGGGTTGATACTAGCTGTATCCATAGATGAACACAGAAAAGCATCAAGGTTCTCGATGCTGAACTAAGAAGTGTGGTATGTATCTCGAGAGCAGTGGAAGTTTCACCCAAGGGGACTCTCTACTGTAAGGTATATCCATTTTTACAGGCGAGAAAACCAAAGTTCAGAGACGATCTATAATATTACAAAGTTAACAGAGGATTCTAACACTTGTATCATGCACCTACCTGAAAGCCTGTTTTCGGCATCTATGGTAATTTAGAAAAGGCGGAATATATGCAAACTTGAGTTGTACTATTTCATAAGAACACAATCCAGAAGCATAAGTAAACTTAAAATAATTTTGGAGATGGTTTCTCCCCTCCGAATCTTTTCTCAAATTATTGTTTCTGTTCTAGATCAGAAATGGTACATGCAAAACAAAAGGCTCACACATCCTTGCATACAGTTCACTTATTCTAGCCTGTTGCCAGTTTATCTACTGTGGAAGGCAGTATAAAAATTTTTTGTACACCATGTTTTCCACATTATTAGGATATATTTTGGGGATTTTTGTTTGTCTTTCATTCTGGGGGAAGATAAAAAATGTAGAAATGTCTAAAATTTCATGAAAGTTTCTAGTGAATGCAAAAAGAACCTGGTCAACCAAACTACTCTGTACACTGGCTTTCCTCGACTTTATTTACAGGAAAGACAAAAATTATTTATGGAAGAAGATGATCGAATGCTTACAATGTTTCTGGTTACATGTAGGTGTTTTATGTATTATAGTTATCTCATTTAAACCTACAATTAATGTTGCCATTTAAGAGATATTCAGAAAAAAGGAAATGATAAAGCAAAAACTTATAGAAGTACATCTTTATGTGGCTCAGTGGTGTTCTAGCCTTCTTAGAGATAAATGAAAAAAGCAAAAGTGATGGAGATATGCTGGTACATAGATAACTAGCCATGAGGAGCAGTGAAACTGTTTTCTAAGCCCACATCATAGCAACCGGATGACTCCAAATGATCTAGTTTATTTTGCATCTACATCAAAAACAATTCAAGAGAGAATGGCTCTGGTACTTAGGCGGAAACTCAGGCATGAGTTCTCATCTATAAATAAGGCATATTACCACTTTACCACATGGAAAATCAAATGAACAATGTTAAAACATAGGACCCTCTGGTTTACATTCATGAGGATCCAAAGGGAATATATATATTTCTCTTTTATTTATTATACTTTAAGTTCTAGGGTACATGTGTGAAACGTGCAGGTTTGTTACATAGGTATATACATGCCATGGTGATTTGCTGCATCCATCACCCTGTCATCTACATAAGGTATTTCTCCTAATGCTATCCCTCTCCAATTCCCCCACCCCCTGCTGTCCTTCCACTAGCCCACCAACCCCCAACAGGCCCTGCTATGTGATGTTCCTTTCTCTGTGTCTATGTGTTCTCATTGTTCAACATCCACTTATGAGTGAGAACATGTGGAGTTTTTCTGTTCTTGTATCAGTTTGCTGAGAATGATGGTTTCCAGCTTTACCCATGTTGCTGCAAAGGATATGAACTCATCCCTTTTTATACCTGCATAGTATTCCATGGTGTATATGTGCCACATTTTCTTTATCCAGTCTACCATTGATGGGCATTTGGGTTGGTTCCAAGTCATTGCTACTGTGAACAGTGCCGAAATAAACATACATGTGCATGTGTCTTTATAACAGAATGGTTTATAATTCTTTGGGTATATACCCAGTAATAGGATTGCTGGGTCAAATGTTATTTCTAGCTCTAGATCCTTGAGGACTTGCCACACTGTCTTTCACAGTGGTTAAACTAATTTACACTCCCAGCGACAGTGTAAAAGCATTCTTATTTCTCCACATCCTCTCCAGCATCTGTTGTCTCCTGATTTCTTAATGACTGCCATTCTAACTGGCGTGAAATGGTATCTCAATGTGGTTTTGATTTGCATTTCTCTAACGACCAGTGATAATAAGCTTTTTTCATATGCTTGTTGGCTGCATAAATGTCTTCTTTGGAAAAGTGTCTGTTCATATCCTTTGCCCACTTTTAGATGGAGTTGTTTTTTTCTTATAAATTTGTTTAAGTTCTTTGTAGATTTTGGATATTAGCCCTTTGTCAGATAGGTAGATTGTAGAATTTTTTTCCCATTCTGTTGGCTGCTGGTTCACTCTAATGATAGTTTCTTTTGCTGTGGAGAAGCTCTAAAGTTTAATTAGATCTCATTTGTCTGTTTTGGCTTTTGTAGCCATTGCTTTTGGAGTCTTAATCATGAAGTCTTTGCCCATGCCTATGTCCTGAATAGTACTGCCTAGGTTTTCTTCTAGGGTTTTTGTGGTGTAAGGTCTTAAACGCTTAAATCTTTAATTCATATTGAGTTAATTTTTGCATAAGGTGTAAGAAAGGGATCCAGTTTCAGCTTTCTGCATATGGCTAGCTAGTTTTCCCAACACCATTTATTAAATAGGGAATCCTCTCCCCATTGCTTGTTTTTGTCAAGTTTGTCAAAGATCAGATGGTTGTAGACGTGTGGCATTACTTCCAAGGCCTCTGTTCTGTTCCATTTGTCTATATCTCTGTTTTGGCACCAGTACCATGCCATTTTGATTACTGTAGTCTTGTAGTATAGTTTGAAGTCAGGTAGGGTGATGCCTCCAGCTTTGTTTTTTTCCTTTTGCTTAGGATTGTCTTGGCTATGCAGGCTCTTTTTTTGTTCCATATGAAGTTTAAGGAGTTTGATGGAGGTCCACTCCAGATTTTGCATGCCTGGGAATCACTGGATGCAAGGTTGGTTCAACATATGCAAATCTATAAATGTAATCCCTCACATAATCAGAAACAAAGAGAAAAACCACATGATTATCTCACTTGATGCAGAGAAGGCCCTCAACAAAATTCAGCAGCTCTTTATGCTAAAAACTCTCAATAAACTAGGTATTGATGGAATGTATCTCAAATAATAAGAGCTACTTATGACAAACCCACAGCCAGTATCATAAGAATGGACAAAAACTGGAAACATTCCCTTTGAAAACTGGCACAAGACAAAGGTGCTCTCTCTCACCACTCCTATTCAATATAGTATTGGAAGTTCTGGCCAGGGTAATCAGGCAAGAAAAAGAAATAAAGGGAATTCAATTGGGAAGAGAGGAAGTCAAATTGTCTCTATTTGCAGATGACATGACTGTATATTTAGAAGACCCCATCATCTCAGCCTGAAATCTCTTTAAGCTGATAAGCAACTTCAGCAAAGTCTCAGGGTACAAAATCAATATGCAAAAATCACAAGCATTCCTACACACCAATAATAGACTAACAGAGAGCCAAAAAAGAAAGAAAAAATGAAGACATTATTTTGAATACTTGTTGCCAAGAAAAATTAGAATCTGGTTCACACTGTAGGACATAATAAAAATTGAAAAACATTAGGCAAGAGTAGAATCCAACAACAAGCATACTATAGCTTTTTAACATAATTTCTCTCTCAGTTTCCCATGCAGGTTTGTTACATAGGTAAACACATGCCATGGTGGTTTGCTGCATCCATCACCCTGTCATCTACATTAGGTATTTCTCCTAATGCCATCCTTCCCCGAATCCACCTACCCCGTTATCCCTTCTCTAGCCCCCAACCCCACAACATGCCCTGGTGTGTGATGTTCCCCTCCCTGTGTCCATGTGTTCTCATTGTTCAACACCTACTTATGAGTGAGAACATGCAGTGTTTGGTTTTCTGTTCTTGTGTCAGTTTGCTGAAAATGATGCTTTCCAGCTTCATCCATGTCTCTGCAAAGGACGTAACTCATCCTTTTTTATGGCTGCATAGTATTCCATGGTGTATATGTGCCACATTTTCTATCCAGTCTATTGTTAATGGGCATTTGGATTGGTTCCAGGTCTTTGCTATTGTAAACAGTGCCACAGTAAACATATGTGTGCATGTGTCTTTGTAATAGAATGATATATTATTCTTTGTGTATATACCCAGTAATGTTATTGCTGGGTCAAATGGTATTTCTATTTCTAGATCCTCGAGGAATCGCCACACTGTCTTCCACAATGGTTGAAAGCTTTGAATGTAAGAAAGTGACACTCTTTACTTACCACAGGTTAGGAACCCAGTATAGGGACTCTGTAGACAAAGATATGAAGCCAGTTTTTCCAAGGGGCTCCATAAGTCAAGTTTGATTCCTTAAAGGCAAACACACCATTCCAGTCAAAGCCTTGGTAAAATTACCAGTTTCTCCAATTGCGTGGTGTTACAAATGATAACAAATTCTTATTGCACTTATGCAGATAACTGTATTGTCATAAGTTAAGAATGCACACAAACAGTTTCCAAATTTTTTAGAAATCAGGTAGAGAGAAACAAATACACTCCAAATTTTGTTCACAGGAGTATAATTACTCACGTGCTAAAAGCTGTAAATAGAGTAAAATAAAAGTTTTCTTGTCTCTGAAAAACAAAAGAAAGGATCAGCAACATTTTAGGCAAAAAGTTAAAAAGATTACTTCAGAATTCTATTAGTTTAGTCTGTGTAGTTAATTCCTGTTTGGTTTGTTATTTATGAACATTTCAGCTCTCCATGAGTCCTGAAACTTTTTCCTCTATTCTGATGTCACAATCTCCAAAATTATTGGAAACCTGCATTCAAGAGCACCTGTTAAGAGTTTACAGCTGATTATAAAACCACCTTCTAAAGAGGATTAAAACAATACAACAATTGTCCCTGGATGACAAAAAGTTTTAGGGCAGCTATAGTCAAAGACACAATTGACAAGGAAATTTGTTACCTCTACAACACACAATAATTTAACATAACAATTATAATTATTACTGATAATGCACATTGTCATGTCAGAATGATGGGAGTTTCACATAATGTTGGAACACACACCAATAACGTATTTATACAAATACAGCCCAAAGAAGACAAAATATCATTTTGTATTTGACAATGCTTCCTGTATAAGTTTTATACCAAATAAGCCAAATATGTCATTTTGGACTTTTTCTTAGCAGATTGCAAGCTAAGGTAGGTTAGTTTTCTTATCAACTATTTCCTTTTCTTGTGGATGGTTTTCAGTCTACCTTTCAATGAGGGCACAGTGCTTCTCAGATCTGGCCCTTTTTAAGTAGGCTCTATTCTCACATATTATCTTGTTTGGGCTCAAGGTCATTTCTAAGGTTCTAGGCACAGCCACTAAAACCTCAACTTCTTGGTTGCTGAAATTGAGACATTCCCCTAGGGTAGCCATAGCTTTAGCATCAGCCTGCCATTCTGATTTCTATAACTCTTTTGAATTCTGGCCTCTCAAGACTACCCTTACTTCCTATTGAGTTTAGTTATGCATTTAAAAAATATTTGTTATATTTTGGCTAACATTTCTAGGTGTTTTACATTGAGACGTTTTTCAGAATCTGGTTTAAAACATTGCCAAAAATAAACTCAGAAAGCAAGAATTGTAGGGTGTCAACCTCTGTTCTGGAATCCGTGGCATTCATAATAAGCAGTACTTCTAGATATTTGCCAACCAGCTCAGATTTGGGGATCTAGGACTAGCATATCTCTTTTTAATGTCTCAGTTCATATGAATTTCACAGATCAGAGGGACCAGAGTAGGAATATTGGTCATTGGCAAGATTTATTTTATCATTATTACCTAGTTAGCCAAAGCAAACCAAAGTAGTAAAGTAACTCTAGAGGCAGGAGTCCAAGCAATCAAAATGTTTAGCCTGAAGCTAATTATTTCCTTAGAGAAAATGTGAAAGGATTCTAAAGTGTTTCTGCTTGCCTGCACATATGATAACATCCTATTTTAAAATTTTCATAGATTAATATTTATTAATGGTGGCAACATTGATGAGGAAGTTTGTATACAGGGAGAGAAAGGGAAGAGGAAGATGTGAAGAAATGACAAGGGCTTCATGTGGCGAAGTGGTGGTGCTTACTTGTTCTAGTCTCTTCCAATTAGGAGTCACAGGCAGATTCACAGTATGAATATGGCAGAATCAGCATATTTTTACTTCATCAATTAGTATAGTGAACACTATTTTTATTAATAAGTAAATATTAACAAATACAAATACTGTTAAATGTTATTACATGTACAATAATTGATAGCTTATAAAAGTAAGGATATAAATGTGGGTTCATTTGTAAAATAATAAGACTTTCACAGAGAACTTCCCCAGACTGACAGGCACTGACCACAACGAAAGTAAAACAAAATCAAACCAGATTGGACAGTTCTTTGGAAACTTTATGACAGCAAAACAAGTGCACTTACATTGTATGATTTCACTGAGTCTCTCTTCTATTTCAATATAAGTCATCTGGCCCAAGTCAGGCTTCCTCTTTTCTTCGTTAACTTCTGCTAAACCAGAGAATCAGATAAGAAAATAGTAAATTAGGCTGAATTGAAATATATTAATTCCTGTTTATGTGATTATAGAATACTCAATGTTTTCTCTCTCTACATCTAGATTATAACCAGGATGATTTGCTTCCAAATCAGGATTTGCCTGATATATTGCACAAATCAGTGAGGACTCTTCTTATTTGCAAAACTGGCACAACTGTGTAGTATATGGCATTCCTGTCTGAGAAAACAGTAAGGTTATGGTTATTATTTATGCTTTTTCCATTACAGGAAAACCTCAGAATTCTTCCCTCCATCATTATCCTGAAGAGCTTGCCTGTCTTCCTTCCTCCCTTTCTTCCTTTTTTCTCTTTTTCTTTTCTTTTCTTTCTTTCTTTTTTTTTTTTTTTTTGCCACATTAGACCTAGAGAGAGAGAGTGCTTGTCCAGTTGTTGTCAAATTCAGGCCTGTACACTGTGGACTCAGAGATTCGGCCACTACCATCTAAAAGCTGATCACCTGCTACCAAGCTAGAGTGTTGCTGCTGAGGCTTAAGACAAGTACCTCCTAGAGCATCAGAGAGCATACCTGGCCCTCTGATGCTGTTGCAGCTACTACCCTCTTAACTATCACTGCTGGTTCTCCACAGCCTGGTTATGCTGAATGCAAATACTCATTGTTCCATGTGGCTTGTTCTGGATCTCATGTACCTCTTCTGGATGCAGAGACCCTCCTGTCATTCTTAAGTTGGGGGTTCTTCAGTATCTGACATATGCAAAGGACCACTTAGCTAATGTGTTATGGAGAGAGACTGCTACTACTGCTGCTGCTGTGGTAATTTAAGGTTTGCTCAACTTTATGCTGTCCTTTTTTTTTTTCTGCAGAAATTATCAAGGAACAGTAACATTGCTCCTCAATATTTAGAGAAATGGGAAGAGTGCTCTCTCCTCGTGTTATTTTAGATACTGTCACCTTTTACCTTTTACCACCTGTTAGAGTAGGATTCCATGAATGCATTTTTTAATTTTACTTTCATGTGCTTAGTCACTATTTTCAAAACACTCATGGTGCTAGAGCACTTGGGTTAGAAGGAAAGTTTCGTCTCTGCTACATATTCAATTAAAGTTGTATGTCCTCACTCTTCTTATAATGAGTACCTTCTTGAAGATACCAGCTTCCCTTAGACATTGTCTCATCTCATCAGAGATATTCATAGTAGAGAAGAAAATAAATGGACCTCTCTCCCTTTTTCTTCAAGATAATGAGTGCAAACTTGACTAATATATTTCAAAGTCCTAAAAGAGGATTAAAAGCAACTTTGTTTCCAGTACTTTTCTACTTAGAGCATTGGATATCTACTTGCACTACAGTGTCATAGATTCACTCAGATTAATTTCCACATACACAAAATAAAGAGAATCTGTTCTAAAGTAACTTGTAGACAGGACTGCTTGGCATAGATATGGCTGGCAACTTTTATGTAGTACTTTAAGTGTGAAAGAAAGAAAGAGAAAGACAACAAAAACAGAAAAAGAAAGAATTCTGCCTTACCAAATACCTTGTGGAAGGAAGGTGTTATAGCAGCTAACCTACTTACTAATTTTCCTTACCAGAGAGATGCTTTCACAAGAAAGAAAAAAGCAGGTGATTGGGCCTAATCTCCTTGTCATTTGTACCTCTGGGTAAATAAACTAATACAATTTGCCATAAGAAGGGCTCTTATCTGTAGAAGGGCCTAGTGTGTGTATACGGTTAAATAATAACTTATAGTAAATAAACACATATTCTATGACACATGGCTTCCTCGAGAATGTCACTTAAGCTATATAATTCTCTGAGTATGAAATGGAGATTTTTCTTTTTTTAACTTTTAATTGACAGGTAATAATTGCACGTATTTATGGGAATACATGGTAGTAATTGAAAATAGTTTTTGAAAATATGCAATAAATAAATTATTATTCACTGTATTCACTCTATAATGCTTCAGAACACCAGAACTTACACCTCCTATCTAGCTGTAATTCTGTATCGCTTAACCAACCTCTTCCTATCCTTCATTCCTGTAACGCTTTCTAGTCTCTAATAACCACATTTCTCTCCTCTACTTTTATGAGCTCAACATATTTTAGCTCCCATATGTGAGTGAAAACATGTAGTATTTATCATTCTGTACCTGACTTATTTTGCTTAACAACGTCCTCCAGGTTAATTCATGTTGCCAGGATTAAATGAAGATTTTTCATAACTTAAATGTTCTCTGTTGTGGAAGAAACCCCAGAAACCCTCACTAGGAGAAAGCCATTATTCTGTGCCAAAGAGTGTGTGTCCAATGGAGAAAGGAATGTATGTCCCCAGACCTTTGCTTGCTTTGTCTATTCCTCTTGATTGCTTATATCCTTGAGTTTATTACTGAAATTTATATTTAGTAAAGTCACTGATTTATTTAGTGTGATTTGACAATCTGAATGTTCCTGTATACTCACTAGCTTACTTAGGAACATAAAGAATCAATGAAAACAAAAGAAATTCATGTATAGAGAGTATTTTTAGTGGAAAGATCATCAAAGCATTATTAAAATGGCAATTTTTATTTTATACATTTATATATTCTGCTTTATTATTTTCTTATTCCAAATTTATATATACACTAAATAATCTAAAATTCCAGGATAATTTGGCCAAGCACAAAATAAATCAAACTCTGGGATGCTAATTAAATTGGCTTTCAGCCATATGACATTATTTTTAAAGACTAAAAAGAAATGTAACATTAATTTCGATTTATAAAATGAAAGAATGTCATATGAATGCTTGAATCAAAGATTTTTACCTAATTTGAAAAGCTGTTTCAGTAGAAGCTAGGTTCCATAAAAGTAAATGGTAATACGTGCTATAGAGTAGCTTAAAATATTATTTAGACACTTTATTTGATTATGTTTTATGTGATGATTCTGAGAAATCACTTTGTTAAGGTGAAAAAGCTAGATAGATTAAAGTAATCTTCCACACTTCATGACCTTTACTGAGTGACCTGAGAAAGATCTCTTTGAATTCCATTCCAGACATGAGTTCAACACCTGTGTAAGTTTGGTAGAAAAGAGAAAATGAATAGCACTTAAAAAACAATGACTTTGCAGATGGGGATTCTTAGTTAAATTCTCAACTCTGGATCTTACTAGCTGGGTGCCATTCCAAAAAAAAAAACTTCTCTTCACAGAATATTCTCAGTAAAACCTGGAGATAATAATCTTTCAAAAAAGAATAGAGCAAGATAATACATGCATTGAGCTATTTCAGTTGGCCTCTAAATTAGTTTAAGAATTAAAGGTGAAAGAAAAAGTTAGGTTTTAATCCACTGAACATAATTCACAGTAATTGGACATTTTTAAATACAAGATAATAATAAAAGCCTATTGACGGGTTGGATACAATCAGTTATCTTCCCCAGTGACCACCTCCAAGACTTCTCGTAGTATCTTTTCCAGTCTCAGCACTCTTTTTCAAGATAGGTAAGCTTTGCAATAGGAGTAATGTTACTGACCCCCTTGTGCAGTGGAGGTGCTGGCAGTGTTACTGAGTAACACTGTGTGGATGAGTCACAACTCCACAACTCTAGATTAGTGTGAATGGTGCTCCCCTAGAGTTGTATACTACCTAAGCTGGAGAACATTACATGATGGACCTTGTTGCTAGTTCCCCAATAAACCTATTTGTCTCAAGGAGAGCCAAGACAATAAGTCACATCTCAAGAAATTTTCTGAACATGTAGGACTTCAATTCTACAGTGCTGCCCTGTATGACAGCTCAGCCTTCTAGCACTTTCCTCCCTGTTCCTATCATTAGACACTAGACCTATTTCGCACTGGTCTATATCCACTAAGATTGATATACCAGAAGCTGGAATTCAGTGTAATTGATATTTGTTTTTGCCTAAGGCCCACTCAGTAGTTACAGGAGCCTATTTTTAAAATTTCACTTGAAGTTCTGGGGTACATGTGCAGATTGTGCAGGATTATTACATAGGTATATATATGCCATGGTGGTTTGCTGCATCCATCGCCCTGCCGTCATCTTCATTAGGTATTTCTCCTAATGTTATCCCTCCCTAATCTTCCCACTCCCTGCTAACACTCCCCTAGCTCTCCCACCCACCAATAGGCCCTGCTGTGTGATGTTCCCCTCCCAGTGTCCATGTGTTCTCATTGTTCAACACCCACTTACAAGTGAGACATGCAGTGTTTGCTTTTCATTCTTGGGTCAGTTTGCTGAGAATGATAGTTTGCAGCTTCATCCATGTCCCTGCAAAGGACATGAATGCATCCTTTTTTATGGCTGCATAGTATTCCATGGTGTATATGTGCCACATTTACTTTATCCTGTCTGTGTTCCAGAGCTTTTCCTATTCGGCCATCTTGGTGGAAGTCCTAGTCACACTAGAATGAAAACAGTCTTGCTTTCAATGTCTATTTACCAGAATTAAGTAGCTACTTTTGTTTTATCATTATAATCTTAGGTTGAGTGAATTAACTTGGTATTTGTTATTGTTTGCTTGTATCTTAAGGTGGAATAATCACAAAACTTTCAGAAATCCTATAATGCCTGACACAACATATACCATTATTATATTATTACTATCATGAATAATCACTGATATAAAAAGGTAACTAGACTCACTAAGACAAAGCTAAAGGATTTGAGTAAAAATGTGTCTAGAGATGTTCTTGAGGAAATTGTTTTTCTAGGAGGTTGGCTGGGAGTCTATGGGGGATTGGTGTGGTGGGGATTTAAGCACTCTGAGATAGGTTTGGATATCAGTACACACTGGGCATTTTCTTCATCCTGAGGCTTGAAGGAACTTCTATGGCACATTTTGGACATATTTAAAAGAAAAAAATAATTCTAAAATATCTGAAGATAAAGATGGGTGAAATAAATATACTTGGAGACCCCCTTTTCCACATCAATTCCTTTAATAGCTTGTGAGTTATAAGTGTAGTGGGATATGAAAATTTTTCTGATGCAATAAATGAATTATAAAAGTATATGATTGATAGGAATGGAAACCATCCTAATTAGATGATGATGAGAATTGCATGAAGAATAATGCATGACAAGTGTATCATTATTAGGTTGTATTTCTGTTAAGGGAATTAAGTAATTCATGATTGTTATTTATAAGATATTAAAAAGCCCCAAGGTAAAAATACAGCTGTATATTCATGCATTTCTCCTGAATTATCTTGTGGAACACATTTTGTAGAATTTTTAAGATGCATAACATGTATTATGTTGAACTCCAATGTTTGCCTGGATGAAATAATTACATTAGCTAGTTGGCTGCCAGAAATACTCTTTACAAAATGAGGTAAAGTATAGGTTCTATAGATAAATAGAGAGACGGTCGATAAATGACCATGTAATCTATTCTTACAGAGCACCTTGATTTCAATGAAATAATTGAATAAAATAACTGTAAATTTCAGAAAATCTAGGAGTTTGAATTTAAACTGTTTTATGTTTTATAGTGTTTTAGCTTGCAGAGTATCTTAAAGTTACTAAAATCTTTATTTTAAATTTATAATGCTATTAAGAATTGCCTATGATAGGGTAATGTCTCCTAGGCAAGATCCACTCATCTTAAGAAAAGTTTTCTCTTCATAAAATAGAGCAGTTTTTCTAGTGAGGCATGGCAGCCAGTTCATGAACTCCACACACAATTTCATTCAGTAACGAAGTGCATTACAGCAAGATTTCAAGATTAGCCCAGAGATGTTGTCTGAATAGTACACATGACCAGAGACCGGAAAACCTGTATACTAATATTCCCTGTGCTGTTGCTGATGAATGAGAGTTTTCTGCTGTGAAGGAAGGGGTCAAGGTAAGAGTTAGCAGCCTGATTTGTTAACCTGACACCAGACTGTCAAATGCATGCAAACTCGTGGAGGGAAACTTCTTCAAGGGTTGGCATTGGGACAGAATCCTCAGATTCTGTCTTCTGATCATTAAAAGGACACAGAGATTTTCTTCTTGGTGAATAAAAACCATCTTGTTCACCAAAGTATATTACTAGTCATTGATGGAATAGGGCTAGAAAAAATTGCTCTTGCTAAGGTTAGGAATAGAATAGGGCATTACAGCAACAATCTATGAGCAAAGGCAGATTGCAGGAGTGGCTACTATAGGACATTTGTCTCCCTAAAAGACATCCTTGCATGCTGTGACCTCCCAAGGTCTCTCACAAGTCTATTATTGTAAGCATTCTATTTTTCCTTCCACATTAATACTTCCCTAGGTCTGCTTTCCTTACTAGTTTATTTTCTTCTGCTTTTTTTCATTTTCTTAAATGCATTTTGATTTCTATCTTCACTTTCTTTGGGAAATCGATAGCTTGTTAAAGAAGGTAGTGGCACCTGAAAGGGCAAGCCTAATGGTCCTATTCAAGAAATCACTGTGCTAACTGGGCTTATAAACCATGTCCAGGATCTCCTCTCCCTTTCTGAGAGGGCCAAGGATCACAATGAATGATATAAAGAAAAATATTTTGGTAGCTGCAGGAGGGACAGGAGAGGAAAGAAGAAAATACAACAGTTTAAAAAATACTGGAATATATATTTTAGGCAATTTTAAAAGGTGATTGCTATTTGCCATGAAAATAACAGTATTATATTTTTGTTTGATTATTAATCAAAGTAACAGTAGAAAACTAAGAAAAATAATCAGATCAGCAGAAGCATCTTTTTTTCTGAGACAACTATTCGAATATCATTTTCCCTGACAGAATAACTAACAGATAAATAGAAAGATAACAGATATTTTGATCAACTGCTTTTACTTCTTTGTAAATTTATGTTTTTCACTTAATAAATCATCAATGCTTTCCATATCTTAAATAGGATTCCACAAAATGATTGTAAATTGCTGCATTTTACCTGTGCTGCACTAACATTTATGTACCTACTTCTTCATAATTGCAGAAAGAGGGACATACAGGTAGGGAGGGAGTGTAGGAACCAGAATGGATGAAAAAGAGAGTGAGGGGAAGATGAGACAGGCAGAAGGTAGAGTGCAGAAGCAGAGAGAATAATGAGCAAGCAAGCTCTATGGACGTGGGGTTTTGGTCTCAGTTTACTAGCTCTTCTGATGCAAACCACCTCCTATTTGTTATCTGATTTCAAATTGCTCATTGTCTACTTGAATCTCTTAATGTGTAGATTAAGACCCTGGAAAATTAGAAAATTTTCTGGCTTTGGAACCGAAGAGATTGGTATGCAATTTTTCACTTAGTTTTTTGTCTTGGACCACTTTGATCTTTGGTTTTCTCTCTGCAGGTTGGAGAAACAAATTTATCTTGTGGGGTGCTTGTAAGTTTTCATTTAGTTAGGTAGTGTACATAAAGTCTTTAAGACACTGACATGTCACCAAATATTAAACAATATGATATGGTCATTTTTTTAGATTCAAAAAGGTCATGTATTGGCAATTTTTATGTAGTTTAATCTAACTTCAATATTTTCCTTTTCTCTTAATCAGCTGGAGAATCAGAGACTAACACGCCCAGACACCTATGCTCAGATACTGCTCTTACTCTGTTTGCCTATGAGCAAGAGCTAGCATTGGACTTCTGTCCACAATGTAAATTATTGCCTGCTAATTACTCTGGCTGGAGGCCTACAGGACTTCACTTATGTATATTTTCTTCCAAGATGATGAAGCCTCTCACTGAGCTCTGGGTTTTGGGCAACCTTCACTGAACCCACTATACCATTAATAAAGCCATGGCTGTATCTTTCCACTTGACGATTGAATAAGAAGTTTCATTTTATTCAAACTTTATTTAAACTATCATGGGTTAGTAGAATTGTGCTCTCAGGAAACAAATAGTCTAACTCTCACTTTTTTCTGGTAATAAGAAGAAAATGGCCATAGTTTAACTAAAGCTTGTACTTATGTCAGAGCAAATATCTTCTAGTTCTTTAACTGAGCATCCTGCTTCTATGCTTTTGCATATGCCTGTTCCTCTGCTGACAGCTTTTATTTTTGTTTCCTAGACACTTGCAAACTCCTACTTCTCCTGCAAGAGACATTTCATATGTCCTGTGTCATAACACTTTCTCTGACTCCCCTAGTAAGACATACCTACACTGCCCCCAGGCTTCCACTGTACCCTCTCTACAGAGCCATATTGGCAATTACAATCCTGTATTTGGAACTTTCTGTCCCCTCATTAAATTGTGAACTGCTTGAGAGCAGGAACAGTATTTTTACATTTAAGTGTTATCAACATTTTGCATAATAACTGAAACACAGTCGACACCCCAAGATAGTTCCTGAAAAAATTAACAAATGAATGAATCAACCTCTTAAGGGCTCAACAACAGATTATCTGCTTTTTTGCTAGGGAGTAGGTATTAGCTATCTATTTTTATCTTCCCTTTCTTCCTGTCTCCTTCAATCTTGTAATTCCTTTTTTTGTTTGCAATTGAAGGTTTAAAAAAATCCCTATTTACTTCCCTGTTGAGAAGTTTATGAGAATTTTGAAGACACTGATTTTGCATAGGTATATAGAGTGAACAAATAATCACACATATAAATGAATACACTCCTTGGCATCTTTCAACTGATTACTATATTATCTCCCTTAATAAGGTGCCTTGGAGTCTGCACATTTTCCTGGTAAGAATAACTGCTGTCATATTTTTTGTTTTAATTTGAACATTTTAAAGGCATTTGCCATTAGCACTAATTAGATGTATAAGAGCCTTCCTGAGCAAAGAAGATAGTCACAGCTAATTCATAAAGAATTAATGATATTAGCTAAATTGCCTTATAGATTTGCACTTTGAGTAAGGTTAAATTGCCAAATAATGTGAGAACAGTTTAAAATTAATTTAATATTTAATATGTCATAGTTTCATTAAATTCATAATAATTTTGAAATTTTCTCAATACTGCTCCAAATGAGCATCTATATAAAATTACTTTAAAGTAAATAAGCTAATAATATGATAACACCAGTAGACGGAATAATAACATTAGTCATTTATAGAATACTTTTTATTATTGTTATTATTACCATTATTATTATATTTTTGGTTTTCTACCATTTGTCTATGTACTGTATACACAGTTTAAATCAGGTTACTTCCTTGCAGATGTTAGACATTTGAGACAATTTGTGTCATTAGATTTCCTACTAGCCTTAAAGTAGTTTTTCATATGTATGTATACATGTAAGTGTGTTTCTCAAAAGTTATACAGTTTCTCCTTAAAATAGTTTATACACTGAGAGAATTCTTAATTATCTTGTTAACTCTTGTTAGATAGAAGTTATGTTGTTGTCTAATTTGTTTAAAAGAAACATCTGAGAGGTGGTTTTATAGAAAGAGTGACATCTAGTCAAGCTGCCAACTGAAAGAGACCTCAAAGAGAGAGAGCAGCATTTTAGGAGCTCCTCTGAAAGTTTTCAATCTGTACTACAGATCATTTCTTGATTTAAAGAATGTAAACATTTTAGGGAAAAAAAAATCACCTAAGTGTATTTTTGCACATTGAGTTTACTCTTCTGCAGATATGTAAAACCAGGGAACAGAATGGAATGGAAGTGAATTCACATACTTTGTCTACCTACTGTAAGCCAAATTTTGCTCCAGTACTTTATACATGATATTGTTTGTATCTCAAAATTAGGTACCTATTGAGGGAGATAAAGGGATTATCTAAGAGCACTCTTATTTCCTTCTATTTGTACAATTTTAATAATGGAAGCGCTTTATTCTAGCTGGTCGAATTTTTTTTACACCTGCCTTTGCGTCCAGAACATGCCATAGACAGAAGAAAACAGAAAAATTGCTACAGGGCAATCCACCTGGCCTGAGGATCAGTTTATCTCTTGTATTCACTTGAGGCACACAGCAGAACCTGTAACACAATTGGTGCTTAAGACTCAACCGAAGTTGGTTGAATGAGAGAATAAACGAATGCTACCCCACAGAGATTCACTTTCCATGGTTCATCTCAAAAGTCGGATTTCCTTTTTAGATTGGTGCATTAAGCCCTCGGTACCTTGCCCTCCTTTGTACCTCCTCTCATAAATTTGCCCTAACCATCAGCTAGGCAACTTTCTAGCCTTGTTTCCTACATATACTTGGATTTATTCTAGAAAACCGATTCTCAGTCCAGCTAGCTGTTGTCCTGGCCTCCTGGCTTTTATATCAGTAGTTCTATTCTTTGAGACCAGAGACTTTTCATTTAAATGTCAACTGTGTCAACCCAAAATGTTCCCTGCCTATTCTCTTTTCTTCCAAGAGACTCATTTGTAGATATTGCTAGGCATGACCAATCGTTTGTATTACAATAATTTGAGGTTTGTTTTGTGTCAATTTTCAGTATTCTCAGAGTATATTCTATTAGGAATGAGTACTGGTTTCTTTGGCTTGAGTATGTGGTAGTGGTGGAGGTAGGGAAAATGATGAGGACAGACATTTAGAGGGCATCTATTTAAATAACATTTAATGAACACAAGGAAAAAACTGTCCTTGCTGCTAATCTGCAATCTCAGGTCACACCTCCTTATCATTTTTTCTTCTCTTTCCTTCAAAAACTCATATAAACTTTTGCTTCAATTATATGAGCTCCTCTAATAGAAAATAAAAGTTTCTAATAAAAACTAAGCAATTTCTATTTGTTTTCAAATTTTAGTAAAAATTTGAAATTTTTACTAAATTAGGAAAAATTTCCAAATCTATCTCAACTACATAAATTTATTTAGGCAAACTTTTATGGCAAAAAGAAACTGCCTTGAATAGCCATGTACAAAATAGACAAGCATTTAATTAACTGGAAAAGAAGTGGAGTGCTTTTTTTTTTTTTTTTCATTTTTAGGCAACAAAACATCTTAATATTCGCACAAATATCACTATTTTTATAAAGTAAACCCTGGCAGCTTTGCGAGGGTTGGGAGAAAAGAAGGAATTAGAGTGCTTATAGGAGGAGAATCCAGCACTATAATTGACTTAGCAAAGGTAGTTTTGCCTACTTGGTTATTAACAAGTAGCAACTATATAATTGCTTTATTAAGTCACCTGCATACTAGAATATGAGAGAGAAACAACATGAAAAATCAAAGACTGACACTTTAGTAAGTTTCTAGTAGTCTATTGAACTGGAGCTTGTCAATGTCATCTCAAAAATTAAAAAAAAATCTTTCATTTTATATCATCTACCATCAATATGAAGGCACATCACCTAGCAGGTCCTTCTGTATTCCAAAGGCAATATATGCTACATTTGGGTTTGTTGCTTCATCCTTTTTATAAAATAACTCATAATCCTGTAGTATTAACTGAGGGCAGTTTTGAGTGGGTCTCAGAAAAGAACAAGGCTTTGCAACCAGTCTAATTAATTATTAAAGTTTCTCATTTGGGCAATATCATCCAATAGATTCAATAGTGCCTGAAGTTCACAATTCCTGATACTTGCCTATGAATGCTGATTGGAACTTCTGGTTAGTCCTAATAAAATCACAGCACAATTCAGTTCCCTAGAGTTTTGGAGAAAAGTTATGTTCTCTTATGCAGAAAAATATTCTCCTTTAGAGAAACAGTTCCTGGCCTGCTACTGAACTCTACTGTGGACCGAAGTTTTAAAAATGGAATACATGTGACCCAATGTGCTTATAATTTAGCAGGTGAATCTAAGCCATAAATTCAGGAATTCAAAGTCACAATCCTCAAGTGAAAGTTATTAATATGTGTGTGTGTGCATGTGTGTGTGTGTATTATATGTACACATATTAATATTTATAAATTTATATTGTATATAAAATTTTATAGTTACCTATATGGAGAGAGTTGACCATTAGACAACACAGGTTTGAACTGCATAGGTCAACTTATATGTGAATATTTTTCAACAAATATATTTAACAGTTGTTGAAGGTTTGAGACAATTTCATAAAACTTGCAGATGAACTGCATAGCTGAGAAATATATAAAACATTCAGATATGTCACAAGTGCATAAAATATATGTAGATATTAGTAAATTTTGTGATTTACTACCATGAAATATACATATATCTATTGTAAAAAGTCAAAATTTATCAAAGCTTACAAGCACACTTATAGACTATACATGATGCCATTCACACTCCAGAAAAATGTAAAAAGCATGAAGATGTCATACTAAATTGTAACTATGTAAAATTAACTGTAGTACATATTGTACTACTGTAATAATTTTGTAGCCACATCCCCTCAAGTGTTGTGAATATCTGCTTAAAATGCTGTCTGACATTAATCATGTCTGTGTGGAGCAGATCTTCTCTCTAGAAAACTGCACATCACACATCCAAGTAAAAACTAAGATCTCATGGCTATCACATATATCTCATTGTGTTTGGTGCAAGACCATAAACACTGAATAACAATGTGAGACCCTTACAAAATGCCATTAGTGGCACTTCTAGAAGTAGTCCCAAGAAGCAAAGTCATGGCATTAAAAATGTTGAATTGCTTAATATGTATTGTAGATTGAGGTTTGCAGCTGTAGTTGCCTACCATTTTAAGATAAACAAATACAGCCTAAGGACCATTAAAAAAAAGAACATTTATGAAGCCATAGCTGTAACTACACCAACAGGTACAAAAACCTTGTATATTTGTCATTACCTTATTACCTTTCTTATTTTGCATTGAAAATATCATCTTTATGTTAGTGAAAATAGGAAAGGCATACCTATAGACTGTAATTGTTTTGAAAGAAAGTAAAGTCATTATTATATGACAACTAAAAGTAAAAGGAAAGTAAATAATCTAAGCTGAAGAATTTAACACCAGCAAAGGATAGTTTGATAATTTTTCTTAGAAAGAGATTTGGACTAAAAAAAAGTCAAAAGAACAGGAAAAGCAGCTTCTGCTGACCAAGAAGCAGCAGATAACTTCCCAAATGCCATTAAAAGTTCACTGAGGTGAAAGGAGATCTGCATTGATTTTTAATACAGATGAAAATGTCCTGTCCTGGAAAACAATACCAAAGAACATTGATTAGTAAGGAAAATAAGCAAGCACCAGAATTTAAGGCAGGAAAGGATAGGCCAACTCTATTGTTTTGTGCAGATGCAGTTAGGTTTATGATCAGGACTGCCCTTATCTAACACCAGCTACCAATATTTTGATTGTAAAACAAGAAGGCCTGGACAATAAAAACAATCTAGTTTCTTGATTAGTTCTACTGATGCTTTGTCCTTGAAGTCAGGAAAGACTTTATCAGTAATGGTCTACATTTTTAAGTTTTTTTCATGTTGAAGAATGCTCCTGACCACCCAAAATTCTGTTAAGTTCAGCATTGAAGGCATTGAAGTAACCTATATGACCCCATACATGACATCTTTAATTCAGCCTCCAGATCAGGGAGCCATAGGACCTTTAAGGCTCATTACACATGGTACTCAATGGAAAGCATCATCAATGCTGTGGAAGAGATATTTGATTGAGAGAATATCATAAAAGTCTAGAAGGATTGCACCATTGAAGTTGCCATTGCTGTTACAGAGAAAGCTGTGAAAACCACCAAGCCTGACCCAATAAATTTCTGCTGCAGAAAACTGTGTCCAGATGATGTGCATGACTTTCCAGGATTTACAAGGGAGCCAGTCAAGGAAATCATAAAAGAAACTGTGAAAATAACAACAGAAAAAAGAGGGTGGTGAAGAGTTTCAAGACATGAGTCTTGGAAAAAATCAAGAGCTAATAAAAATCACACAAGATAAATTAACAGAAGATAACTTGATAGAGATGAGTGCCTCTGAGCCAGTGCCAAATGATGAGGAAGATGTAGAAAAAGCAGTGTCAGAAAAAAAAATTGACATGAAACAATTTGGAAGAAGTGTTTTGATTAGTCAAGATTGCTTTTGACCTATTTTATGGCAGGGAACTTTCTATGATACAGGCACTGAAATGAAAGCAAACAGTAGAAAGAAAGATTGGTACCATATAGAAATATTTTTACAGAAATGGAAAGGCAAAAAAAAAAAAAATCCAGACAGAATTTATAATGTCTTTCTGTAAAGTTACATCAAGTGTGCCTGTCCCTTCTGCCTCCCCTTCCACCTTCTCTACGTCTTCTGCTGTTGCCACCTCCAGAAAGCAAAACCAACCCCTCCTTTTCTCCCTTTGTCTCAGCCTACTCAACATGAAGATAAGGATGAAGGCTTTTAAAATGATCCAGTTCCACTTAATGAAGTAAACACATTTTTTCTTTCTTAACAGTTTCTTTTTTTTTTTTTTTTGAGAAAGAAAGAAGTAGAATAAAGAGAAAAAAGAAAGAAAGAGAAGGAGGGAGAGAGAATGAGAATCTTGCTCTATTGCTCAGGATTTCATTTAAATCTGTGAAATGCTTATGCAATTACTAAAAGGTGATTTATTTCCTATTATG